>OX637867.1:33935672-34100672 GCA_951802705.1 Netelia virgata | reverse complement strand
TAACAACGGATGATATTAACCGATCGTCCGGTGTAATAAGATTCACTTCCGGTATATCCGCGACTCGATTAATTAGCCATTAGCGCGACGTTGGGGGCGTGGCTCTCTCTCTCTCTCTCTCTCTCTCTCTCTCTCTCTCTTTCTCTCTCCCTCTCTCTCTCGTTCGCTCTCTCTCTCTCTTTCTCTCTCCCTCTCTCTCTCGTTCGCTTTCTATCTCTATCTCTATCTCTATTCTCTATCGACAGTGCACTTCGATTCTCTCGTAACGGTCCGGAAGCTCCATTTCAATTTTCCGCTACCTATCCGTGCTCATCGTGACGAAGAGCTTTCCGAGGGCTTCGAGGCTCGTCCCTATATAGTCGAGCTTGAGATTACCCGAAAGCTCGCTTTCTCTGTACCTATATCACTTTTTTGTTTTGTCCTTCTTTCACTCGCCCATTCGGCTTTTAATCAATTTTCGTTTGTTTTTTGTTTTGTTTCCGTCGTTTACCGTTTTTACGACACGCAACGCAATTTCGTTCGCGGCGCAGAAAAAAAAAACAATAAAATAAGAAGGAAGAAAAAAGAAAACAAAACAACGAAAAATCACGACCGACGCGTCGTTAGATTTTTACGTCGAGCGGTTTATCATCGGAAAATTGTTTTGAAGAAGTTGAAAAAAAATAAAAATAAATTGTTTTAAACTTTTTTAACGTGAAATGTTTTTTTCTCATGATAGCTGGCATCCGGATAAATAATGGATTGGAATTATACGTCGTGATATTTAGACGACGCAATTTTTCAACCATCGAACAAGCGTGCAAGCGAGTTTTTACGAAATTTACTATTCGACCCGACGTCCCTTCCTACGAAATTCCCTCTTTCTCGTATTTTTCTTCTTCGTTTTTTTTGTGTTTCTTTGTTTTTGCCCTTCCCCCATTATCATAAATGCCGATATGCTATGCACGGTTTTAGCACACTGTACGTTTGAGTGACGGGTGTACGATTTTTTTGTTTTGTTTATTTTTTCATTTTCTTTTCCTCATTTCTCTTTCGAGTCTTTCTCTCTCTCTCTCTCTCTCTCTCGTTCTCTCGTTCCCTCGCAGCGTTTCCTATTCGGAAATCCGTCGAAAGAAAATCCAGGCCTCGACTACCACCCTTTTCACTCCTCGTTGTTTGTTTTCCGTTTCTCCCCTCTCGCCACCGTTCGTTCGGGGATGAAGTTCTAGTTTTTTTTCTTTTTCTGTTTTTTTTTTTACCAAATCCAGAACGATGCATAAAAAGCTTCGACATTCATTCTCGTCGAAGCGCTCGTATACATACACATATGTCTATGTAGCCCGTATTATGAAGCGAAAAAAAAAAACAACGTACGAATCAAATAATGAAGGAAATGTATACCTTAACGGTTTTTCAATTTTTTTTATTTTTGTTTTATGTTCAATTAACCAACCGAGCTAATGGTTCGTTGTAAAAGAAATGAAAATAAAACGTACCCGGGAGTACCAATTTTATTTTCAAAATTTGCTCTTTTTCCTCCCTTTTCATTAATACGTCATTCGTTTCGTTCTCTCTCGTCGAATAATTGAAAAATCGATGTGCGCGAGAGAAAGAGAGAGAGAGAGAGAGAGAGAGCAAAAAATTTAAACTCGATTTAAAAATTTAATTCAAACCCCTCTCCCCCCTTTTCCTCATTCTCGTCGAAACCGAATATTTTAGGTTTCTGTTGAAGTCGAGCGGTAGAAGGGGAAAGGAGGGTGGAAGGGGGTTGGTTACCACGGGATATCAGCCACCGAGGCTCTTTGCCAGATACCGCGATGAAAAGAAAACTTTTTCTTTCTTCGTCCTCGCTGCCCGTTAGTAATAAAGCAACGATGGTTTTTCTCCTCTCCTCCTCCCCTCTCCCCTCTCCCAGCATAGCCAGAGGGTCGTTCGGTTAACGTCCCCATAGAATTACATGATTAAGAATATTCGAAATTTATTCGAATACCTACGAGTAAAAAATCCCGGAGCCTTGAATTATATTTTGTTGGCAATTTTCTCGAGTTAATAAGTTTGACGAAAAGATCTGCGCATGCGCGTATCGTTCGACATGTATATATAGGCCTACATCCATAGATCACATACAGATTTCTCTTTATCTCGTTGATAACAGATTCCTCGCGGAATATTCTCGCGGAACACAGAGTGTCTCGGAGAAAACGAGAGTTTCCGACGTCGGAGAGTCATAAATATGCATCGGTATAATCCGGGCAAAGTGTCTCTGGCGTGACGTTTCCGCGAGAGTGTAAAAAAAAAGAAAAAAACAAGGAAGCGAGCGTGATGTAAAAGAGAGAGAGAGAGAGAGAGAGAGAGAGAGAGAGAGAGAGAGAGAGAGAACGATTGAAAGTTTTATCGCGCTCGAGCTCGTGAATGTCATCGACAGAACTCACGGGACCATTTTGCAGGTAACTGCGAAGACGTTTGGAAAACGCCTCGGCGTCGCGAATAATAAAAAAAGGAAAATGGAAGAATCGAGAACAGAAAAAAAAACAAACAACGGCGAATGAACGAAAAAAAATACGATTCGAACAATTTATAAGCGTCTCGTTGTACGATACGCTCGGCTGTTGTGAAGCATTTAAAACAAAAAACGTATAATCCGCGAGACGAGAGATAATAGGCCGCGGTCGAGTCAGGTTTAAAGCGGGAAACGTGCCAATATAGTTGCTGGGTTTTTCCTTTTTCTTCGCCTGGCAAAGCAATTGCGCTGAGAGTACGTTTCTTAGATATATATATATATATATATGTATATATGTTGCCTCGGCAGTGCGTTGCATAATTCAATGCACTCTCGTATACGTAGACAGGACAAGGTTTGAAATTTTTACGGTTTTAACGGGACGAAGCCGGCTGAAATATTTTAAATTTACTTTTCTATTGTTTTTTTTTATTATATTGATTTATATCTCGATTTACCTATTCAATGATTTATTTTATTTTTCGTGCTTTTAATTATTTTTAACGGTATTGTAATTTTCCCTTTATTCTCGATTTACATTTAATGCATTTTTTTTTGTTATCTAGCGAGTTATTATTTTTGGAATTATTTTAATTATTATCTGCCTATTATTTATTCAATGATTCAGAATTATTTGTGTACCCTCCGATCATTTATTATCATCGATAATATTTTATTTTTAACAAAAAGTACCGTCGTCAACGTTTTACACCTTGCGTCGAATAAACGAACCATTTCGCATCGACAAAAGCGCGTTTGCTATTTCGCCTCTCATTCTCCAATTTCGATGTCCGTGAGACGTATTTCCATGGAATCCTAACCATGAACAGATCCTTGGCACGGTTCCGTTTCTTGGTTTGGATTTCACGTGAAAAGCCGATGACGAAGTTATCTCATCCCTTCCCCTCTCTCTCTCTCTCTCTCTCTCTCTCTCTCTCTCTCTCTCTCTCTCTCTCTCTCTCTCTGTCTCTGTCTCTCTCTCTCTCATTCCGTCTCTCTGATTGTGTGTTTGTGTGTGTGAGAGAGAGAGAGAGAGAATGAGCTGCAGCAATTCTCGAGCCTGCTCTCAGCAATCCTCGCGTTGTATAGCGTTTCATATTGCTGTTGGGAAAACGACCGTGGAAGTCTTGGTCGGGGAGTCTCGTGCCCACGAACCCAACAGAGTCCCTCTCACGCTATTACTACTGCACTAATGATAGTCCCTTTAGCTCAGTCATGATTCCCCGGCACAAACCGCTCGGTACTAATGCCCCCAAACGCCGCGTAGGTACTCGCGTTTCGCCGTGTTCTCCAAGTTCGGTTACGGCCGATGCAGAGAGGAAACGTACAACTTTCGAAACCAAAACCCAGCATTAAATATATATATATATATATACATATGTATTCCTTTGACCATTACGAATTTATATAGCGATGGTTGCTCGAGCTTTGTAATAACTCTATAGCACGGATATGGGAAACTCACCGTGTACGGATTAGTTCTTGCTCCAGAAATTTTGCCTCTGTGTACGAACGAAGGCATACGGACGCGTTACGTGAGACACATGGACGATAAAAAGAAGAAAAAATAAAAGGAAAACAAAACAAAAACTTACGTTTGAGGTTAGAAAGGAAAATTCAATTAGTTCTCAAGAAAGAAGATAATGGAATCAACCCCCGTTTGTACGAACAAACAAAAACACAGAGATAGAGAGTGAGTGAGAGAGAGAAAGAGAGAGAGTGAGAGAGAGAGAGAGAGAGGAAGGGAGGGGTACACACTTGGTCTCTCTCGTTACCTTTTTTTTTTGTTTTTTTTTTTCTTTCTTTTAGTTTTCACGTGCGCTCGACGGTCCGTAATTAATGATACGTTGCTAGAAACCTCCTGGCGGGGCTGTATATAGGGTGCGCGTATTGAATGGATCTCCGCGTTTTATTCACCCGATGAAAAGGGCGAGAGAGACGGAGAGAGAAGGAGAGTGAGGGTGAGAAGGGGAGAGAGGCACCTACGCTCATTAATCTCCGCGAAACGCGATAGAGACTCGCGCGCCCTTCCTTGGGGATGAATTTAAAAAAAAAAGGCAACAAAAAACAACAACAAAAAAACAGAAAAAAGGTAATGTATGTAAATAGAAAATAAAAAAGAAGCAAATTATATAAAAATCGCGTGTAATTTTTCTGTGTGTGTGTGTGTGTGTGTGTGTGTGTGTGTGTGTGAATAACACACCGTAAACCTTGAACGAGATACGCAGGCTACGAGTTGCAGTTTTATTCAATCCACGCCAGTTATAAATCATCGATGTTTGACGTATCGCGAGAAATATCGAGGAAACGAGAAAAACGACAACAGCGTAAAATTTAAACGAATCGCCGGACGGTTTTATCGAACCGGAAGAAATTTCATGAAAAATAAAAAATCAAATTCATTTCGTTCAACCAACTCGAAGAATTTTACGTTCACTATTATACTTACCTATATCGTTTCTTTTTTCGGTTACGTGGAGCTTGATTCGTTGATACTTATTTTTTGTTTTGTTGTTATGTGACTTGAGATATTCCGGATATCGCGAGCTCCATTATCCGTCGTGGTATCGTTATTCCGATAATAAAAAAAGAGAGAGAGAGAGAGCGACAGAGAGAAAGAGAGAAAGAGAGAAAGAGAGAGAGACAGATAGAAGGATGGGTGTTGTACATCAAGATCGCATTTACTTCGAAACGTCTTATTGATGTCCGTAACCTTTGCCGTGTAGAAGTTAGTCGAGAGCTTCTGTGTCGTTCGTGTTCCACGTCGCTTGCTCGAAGAGATCTAGTTTCCCGGATATTGGATATCGATCGTCATTGAGTTGTACATTATATATATATATATATACGCAACACATACATAATGTATATGTTTGTGTGCTCGGTGTCGCATCGATGGCTTTTATCGCCATGCTCCGTCGAAGAGCGGCCGAGAGTTTGGTCTCCGTTTCCCGATCATAGGAGTAACACACCGGCTCCTTGTATTACTACGTTCGTTGCTTCGTGGGTAACGGAGTAAGGCTCCAAGTTCCATATCTTTCGGTTTAGTGCGCGAGAGATCTCTCCTTCTCTTTCTTAAGAGAGAGAGAGAGAGAGAGAGAGTGAGTGAGTTTGCTAAGGACTTCGACTCGGTAAACCCCCGTTTCTCCTTCTCTCTTGACTCGACGATGGTCGAGTTAACCCAAGCTCCTGTTCATCCACGTATAACTTTGTCACGACTACTCGTTGAAAACATTTCAGCATCGAATTATTACAAATCGCCCATTCTCCTGAATCACATCTTTTCATCTTTTCATCTCACTCCTCGATCTCTCGTCGATAACTAAATTAATTGCCCTGAAATTTCGTACAACACGATCGCGGCGTTATTTATTTTCCGCCTAGGATACATGATATTCACACGTACCTATACGAAGGGAGAATACGTATCGAAGATTACATTAATATCGATTAGTTTAATTTAATTACGACGTTTCGTTATTTTTCTGCTTTTTTAAATTTCAATCGACTTTCGACAAATTTGACGAATATTGGAATTTTCCAGTTTTTTGTCTCGCGTTGCGAATCAAATTTCACGAATTATTCGCGAACGTCCCAACTTCCCACTTCGCATGCCCCCCCCTCCCCCCACACGTATCGTATTAAAACACGATCGAATTTACCAATTCGAGGTATTTACAATATTGCGTTACGTGTTTAATGATTGTTTATCGTATTGCACGAAATCCGATTAAATAAACGTTTATACACGTGTGTATAATCGTAGATACACATCTATATATATATATATATATACACGAATGTGCAAAAGTATATACAGGTGTATAACCTCGGGCTTATGGACGCTGGGAAAACGTTGAAATCGTTCGCGGGACCCGTTCTGTGTATGTGAAAGAGGGGGTCGAGAGGAGTAATAAAGAAAGGGGTTGGTTCAACCGGAAGTCAGGTCAGGAACGATTTACTAACTTTTCCGAAGGTCCGGGCGAGCCCAACACACGAGCCGCCGGCGAGGGGGTGGGGGGGGGGCAGCAGGGTGGTCGAGCCAAATTACATAAATAAATCAGGCGCTAACTGCACCCCCCGGCATATAGTACGCGATGTATTTTACGCGGTCGCGGTGGAGAGCTTTCCTACTGCCCATATATACATATATATATATATATATATAGTTAAGTCTATATACTTTCTATGACATATATATATACATATATATATATATAGCTTGTGTAAAAGATGTGGATATCTGTATATACGTCGATCGCTATGGAACACGATGCTCTTCGTCGCGCACACCTGGTTGTAACACAGATTGGTATATATATATATTGGTATATATATATATGTGTGTGTGTGTATATGTGTGTATGTATGGACCGTTGAGCACACGCTGTTACTACTTGCCAGGTCTCTCTCGCGGTCGAGTCCCGCATAGACCACAACGTCGTGATAACTGGCTGGTTTGTGCAGCTTGGCTAAATTCACCGCGGAAAGCGCGCGTCAGAGAGAGCTAGAGACAGGGGTGGGGGGATAGAGAAATAGAGAGAGAGAGAGAGAGAGAGAGAGAGAGAGAGAGAGAGAGAGAGAGAGAGAGAGAGAGAGAGAGAGAGAGAGAGAGAGAGAGAGAGAGAGAGATGAGTACGTGTGTGCGTGCATCCTCTTTGAAGTGACTGCTATATTTCGTATATAAGGGAGAGAGCTCCCGACCGAACGCACATGTCCTCGAAAATAGGAGAGAGAGAGAGAGAGAGAGAGTGAGTGAGAGAGAGAGAGAAAGGGTGGGAGGGTGAAAGACCGAGTCTTATCGCTGCGTGTGTCTCTAGTGTGTATCGTTGTGACTCGGTACGTTTGAGCCGTACCACGCTTGTGTCGTATAAATATTTGAGTATACGACACGACCTTATAACGCAAATTCACGACGGTGCTTGCTCGAGGGATCTCAATGTCGGGGGGGTTGAAACGAACAGAATCGTAAAAGTTACCGGATAAGCTCAATGACGGACTGACCCTTTGACCTTCGGCATGTTTCTCTGTTGGTTCCTTTTTATCCCCGGTACTTTACGTTCAATTTTGGTGTTTTTTCTTTTTTTCTTTGCGCCAAATAGTGGATTTTTTGCCGTTTATTTTTTCATTAGAAAATAGTTTAAAGGAACGGCTGTGAAATCAGAGATGTCTCGGATAATACGAATAACATGATCCTGTTCGCGGATTTGAACTTTTTTGTCGCCTAAATGTCGAAAAGACTGAATATTTACGGATTTTTCCGTATTCGATGGACCAGATTTGAAAATTGGGGACTTGGATCATGACATTCGTGTTGTACGGAAAATTTCCGATATTGTAACTTCCCCATTTTTAGTTTTTTCTTTGTTTTTTTTTAACGAAAACAAAATTCCGACCCTCGTCGAGCGTCGATATTTCACATAGGTGATTAAATTCCGAGACTTTTGGGCTAACTCGCGAAGGTAATGAAATTTTGTCTCGTCAAAAAATACTTCATCGGAAATTTCTCGTACAACACGAATATCACATTTTCAATCTCACTTTGTTCCAATTTACCGTTTTAAAAGCGTAAAAACCATGAAAATTCAATTTTCCTAGATTTAAGAGAATTTTTCCATCGAACGTCGAGTTAACTTATCACAATATCACAATGAAACGTATACAAAATTCGATTTAACGACACGTCGCACTATCGATAATTATTAAATCAATCGAGGAGTAAAGAAGAAAAGAGAAAAAAAAACGCAATTACCCCGATGTAATTTTGCGATCCAATTCCCACCGTGGTATAAAACATCCCTCGTATCGAATAACGTCGTTATATCGAAACTAAATATACATACGTGTCCTTTGAAGGTCAAACGGCGTAGCATTATTAGAGAATCAAAGCGTATCTTTGTCGAGAGCCCGCGTCATAATGTCCCTTTGGAACGTGCACACGCACGTTTTCACACACGCGAACGCTCGAGAGCTTACGGTTGTTTGAGTGTAACGAGAGGGTTGCGGATGGGTTCAAGGTCACGTCGACACTGTAGCACCGACGGCGCTCGACGATCGTGTACATTGGCTCCACACTATCCCGTGACAGATTGCGAGATTCACACCTCTACAAAGGACGAAGCCCTCGCCCTCGTCACGCCCCTCGCGTTTCTCCCAGCTTTCTCCCCCTGTATCGTGTACTCCGTTATATATATATATATATATAAATACGTATATGCGTGCATGCATGACGTTTTGGCACCCCTCGACGTCCTCCCGATTGTACCCTTTGAGCAGAGAAAGAGGGAAAGAACAAGAGAGAAGGAGCGAGAGAGAGAGAGAGAACAAGAGAGAAGGAGAGAGAGAGTGAAAGAGAAAGCTCTCTTCTGTCGTCGTCGTCGTTCGTGCATCACGCGTTCAATCCTCTTTTCAACCCCCAACTGCCTCCGCTTCTCCCATCTCCCACAACTCCCTCGGTCGTTCACCCAGCCGTGTACACAACTTTGTGACCGAGTATTCGTTCATCGAGGCGAGAGCTTATATTTACGAAGCGCGGGGAGGGGGCTTGCTGGGTTGCGCGAGGAACAGGGGAGTGGGGGGTGACGGAGGGAGGGGGAAGAGAGCTTTTCGTATGTAGTCATAAAACGGTTCTACCGGAGCTTACAACGTCGGCCGCTACCTCGTACGTCGTCCCGATCCCCTTTTTTTTCACCTCGCACGATATTCAACTATGTAAATAAGAAAATCCGGGGCATTATGAAACACGAGGTGAGAAAGTAATTTTTTCGAAAATTTTGTTTTCGATCAATGGTTGGAAAAAGCTTAGATTATGGATTTGTTGTTGCGTTTCCGCGCGAAGGACGAACGTTTTTGCCATTTCTTTTGAGCCGTTGGAAACATTTTTTTAAGCCATGTGCCATTTTGCCCCGATGTTTATTTTCATTTCGGTATGATTTACGCGCTGAATTATATATTCGACGTTGAAAGCTCGAGCTTGCAGGTGATAACATCGTCCTGGGTTATCCCGAAATGGTTCGTAAGCCGTCAAGATTTTTTACCCTCGGTTTATAATAATCCAACGAGAGCGATGAAAACGTTTTGTTCGTTAGCGAAGTAGAAAGTCTACGTTTTAAAATATAATTTTAAAAAATCCAACGAGATTCGTTTGTGACGTATGATTGTTTTTTTTTGTTTTTCAGTTTTTCAGTCGCATTAATTAAAGGAACTTTCGCGACGTGGAACTTTGCAGAGTCACGTCCTTTGCGCGACGACGTCGCGTCTCGCGATTACGTAGTGCGTGATTAAGCGCGGATTTGCAAACAAAAAAATATTGGGCTTTAACGGTAACGGTTCGTTTATTGTAAATTCTTCGAGAAATTCTCGAGGTAATACGGGCGTTGTAAGGTCGCGGTCGCGAGCGTGGGAATTGTTTTTTTGGTACGTCGTCGAAGGAGTCGTAATCGATGAAATCGTGTTGTACGGGACCACGGTTTTCGACATCGCGGCTCGTATTACACGTTCGAAATTTAAGTCGACGCTTGTAAAAATTCTTTTTAAACAAACTGCGGTGAATTTTCCGACGTTCGAGGGAAATCGTTGTCGTGTATGACGCGAGGTAACGATTCCGCGATGATCGACGGTTTTTCATCCGGTCCGTGACATTACGGGGGTCAAGGTCATGGTACTATCGTGAAAGAGTTCGCGCGACATGTCGTTGTGCTTGATTACACCACGACCGATGAGAACCTTGGCCGAAGTCGATGCGATCGACGATGGGACACTTTTTTGCGCATTTTTTCCAGATCGGTTTGGGTTTTGGAAAATTGAAGAATTCCGGCGTTTCGATGGCGTATTCGGGAAATCGATAAACGTTTCAAAGTCTCGCGAGTGAAATTTAATTACTGCGGTGTGAAAACCCGGGGGAAAGTATCGTCGCGAGAAGCCGCGGTGTTTTTTTTTTGTTTTTTTCATCGTGAGATCTTCGTGTCCGATGTTCCAAGGTGCTCGGCGAAACGAGTGAGTAAGAAAAAATTGATATTGTGCATGAAAACTATAGTCAGGTCTATAGTGGATATAAAAGTTATCGTTGTTGAGGCATTTTTTATCATAAAAAATCAATTTTATTTCGAATTTATAGTCAGAATAGAGGTGGACCCAATTTGTTGAATTTTTGCTTTTATTATACGTTCTCGGGTGTCTACAAAATAGCAAATTTCCCGTAGGCAACGAATACAACATTCTCAATACAATATTGTTCAAATTCGTCGCTCAAAATATGAAAAATCTTGAATTTTTCGAGTTTTTTAAAACTTTTAACGGAAAAATCACTGAAAAACGAAAAAAAGCGATATTATAATCCTGATTCCTTTTTACGAATGCTCTAAGCTGTCTATAAACTTGCAAATTTCCCGTAGAAAACGAAAATAACGTTTTCACTCCAATTTTCTTCAAATTTGCCCGCCAAAAAATCAAAAATCAAATTTTTTTCGCGATTTTTCAGTTTTTAACCGACCAATTCTCAAAATTAAAAAATACCAATACCATATTCGTGATCTACGAGAATTTTCCGATGAACTTGCCTACCCAAAAAGTAATTTGCGCGAAAAAAAATTATTCACCCCCCAAAACTTCCACATCGTTACGCTAAAAAACAAAACAAAAAAGAAACACAACGAAAATCATCCTTTCAAGACTTTGGTTGCCGCACCGACTAAATTTGTTGACCCCTCGCGAAGTTAATAAATCGTTCTCCGGTACAAATTCATACGGGAAGAAGAGGAGGGTTCTACTATGGTCAGACAGCCGCCGGGCCAGAACATCGTAAATATAGAGAGAGCGCTTAGGTGGCGAGCCTCGGGGCTTTCGTACGACTAGAAATAACGCGGGTATAGACTCTGCTCGATTTACCGGCGTGCAGCATCCCTCCATTGGTTCTACGTAGGAACGGGACAGAACTTCGAGAGAGAGAGAGAGAGAGAAGAGAGAAGAGAGAAGAGAGAGAGAGAGAGAGAGGAGATAAGCGGGCGCGTTGCCCGCGAGCTGCGCGGAATACTGCATGAATGACTGTGATGCATAGTAGGCCCCATTATATATCTATATATAGCCGCCTATTTGTTGGATCACGTACGAGACGTGCTTTCGACTGCAAACGTCAGATTTCCATTCCATCATTTGCATAACGCTAACACCCGGACGTGCAACTCTCTACCAACAATATTGAAAACCAAAGAAAAAAATCAAAAAAACCAATCAAACACCACGATTTCCATGCCCAATCGATAAAAATCATGACGATTTACAAAACTGTCGACGTATTAGTAGTAGTTTGGAAAAATTATTATAATAACTTTTAATAAAATCAAATTAATAAATTAAATAATAAATGTAAATTTTTTATTTGACCTATTTACGAACTCTCGTATTAAAAAAAATATTAAAAAATAATTAATTTCTAAAAACTACAAAAAAACAAAACAAAAAACAATTAAATGGGTGAGAAGACCAATCTGTCTCGTCTCACGGACGCAAGTGGCTACGGTCGAATATTTTCAGTAGAAACAGCTGTGTATAGCCCGAGTCCGTTGGCATGAATGACCGTCTGCCATGTAGCGCAACGAAGAACCAGAGAGAGAGAGAGAGAGAGAGAGAAAGAGAGAGAGAGAGAGAGAGAGAGAGACACGAAGAGCCCTCGTAATTTTCGTCTTCGTAGTATGTTTCGTTATACTCCTCGTCTCGGCTACCGTCGAGTCGCTCGAGCGCGAAGAGTGCGCGCGTTCCGTACGTGCATCGTGCGTCACCCGTGTATTACCCACTCTCGTCGTCCACCGACCGCGAAGAACGTCGTTGTGCATCCTATCTCGTAGCCAAGTCGACCGACGACGTCCTCTCTCGCTCTCTCACACTCTCTCTTCCTTCGTCAACCTCACACCCCTTCCCCACATCCTGGCTTCATCCCCTTACCTCCTTTCTCTTGCCCTCTCGAGCTTCGCGATTGGCTGCTCGGGTCGCACGGTAGTTTGGCGCTGACCAGTTTGCTGTTTGGTGACCGTAAGGTTTACAGGGGGTTGTCTGGACGTTGGCCTCGCCAGAACCTCCCCGAGGGACCACTTCCTGACGCGACGTACAACCGAACTAACTGACCCCCTATCCTCTTCACTCTCTCTCTCTCTCTCTCTCTCCCTCTCTCTCTTCGACGATATTTCCAAAATTGTCTGGCTCTCGTGGTTTTCATTCGTAGCTAGATTTTTATATGCACTTTTTTTTAAATATAGAGGATAGAAAAAATGGTAATTAAGGTGTCACAAGAGAAAAATAATTTTGAAAAGATTTACAAAATTTTCTGGACACTGGATTTCGTATTTGTATAATTCTAACTTTGAATTTTCAATTAGATTCATATTTATCATCGTGAAATAGAAAAATCGATTTTTATTAATCGATTTTTACGTCGATAAATTTGACAATTTTCGATAAAAACAAAAAATTATTCTAAAATTTCTTATTAACTTTTCTTTTTTCTTTTCTTTTCGAAATGACGGATTTCGCGTCGCGACGCGACGAATCGCGACGCTATTACCCAAATATACGCCATGTGCTCATCTTCCTCCCGGCTCAGCCTCTTTTGGCTCGAGCCTCGCTCCCGCAATCCCGAATAGAATGTTAGTTCACCAATTTAGATCCCGGCAACACGAAATTAACCAGCATCGGTTCACCGGTGTTTGTATGTACGTGTGCGTGCGTGCCTCTGTACATGTGTGTGTGTGTACCCTCGCGGCATACCTCAAGAGTGTGGCAAACGGGCTCACACCGTGTTATATACCCGACGTCTGTAGGAGAGAGTGAGAGAGAGAGAGAGAGAGAGAGAGAGAAAGAGAGCACACATGGATGCAGGCAAGTTGATAATGGATGAATAGGTAGATTGTTGGCATGCCTGGAGAACCTCTCGTGCGCATGTACATTCATGAATGCATAATCTTCACCGTATACGAACGAACGAAGTCAACCATGCCCGAGTTGTTTCGTTGTGTTTGAGAGAATTTGATGTTCAGCTTAGTCTTCTCCCTCCTTTTGACTCCTCCTATTCTCTCTCTGTTTGTCTCTACTCTCTCTCTCTCTCTCTCTCTCTTTTGGTTGGTGAGATGATTGTCTCGCCGACAATCTCGTGCCGTCGAACTTCAAACGAGTTCGCTGGTTAAACGTTCGTTAAACTCTCGAAGGGGTTCCATCGTGCGCCGGGTGTTGCAGAGGGCGCTGCGGTGACGGGGACGCGGAGTGCCGCGGGAAATACCCCAAAAGTGTCGAAAACCCCGCGAGCGGGCGGGCGGCCTCCCATCGGTACTTCGCCACGACGTCGTTCGAGTGAAAAAGTTTCCTCCGGTTTCAACGCAGACAGAGATAGATAGATAGATAGATAGAGAGGGGGGGGCGTGGAAGCTCTTGTAGACCAATAACTTCCGGAAGTGACATGACAGCTTGAATCTTACTTTTCCAAGTTACGCGATAAAAAAGCCAAAAAAAAGCAAACGAATATCGTCTCTCACCAACCGTCGAAAGACAAGAGACGAAAGATTTTTCATTACGTCCGAATGAATTTTCGTATCGAAATCATCATTTTCTTGTTTGTTTGATATATTTTTTGTTTTCTTCTTTTTTGATTAAATTCAATAAAATTCACTCTCGACGTGTTCTCGCGAGACTTTTGTCCGGCTGTGCGAAGAAACGCGTTCTGATAAACGGCGTTGAACATATATATATATATATATATATATATATAGGGAGACCAATAACTTCCGGAAGTGACATGACAGCTTGAATCTTACTTTTCCAAGTTACGCGATAAAAAAGCCAAAAAAAGCAAACGAATATCGTCTCTCACCAACCGTCGAAAGACAAGAGACGAAAGATTTTTCATTACGTCCGAATGAATTTTCGTATCGAAATCATCATTTTCTTGTTTGTTTGATATATTTTTTGTTTTCTTCTTTTTCGATTAAATTCAATAAAATTCACTCTCGACGTGTTCTCGCGAGACTTTTGTCCGGCTGTGCGAAGAAACGCGTTCTGATAAACGGCGTTGAACATATATATATATATATATATATATATATATAGGGAGACCAATAACTTCCGGAAGTGACATGACAGCTTGAATCTTACTTTTCCAAGTTACGCGATAAAAAAGCCAAAAAAAGCAAACGAATATCGTCTCTCACCAACCGTCGAAAGACAAGAGACGAAAGATTTTTCATTACGTCCGAATGAATTTTCGTATCGAAATCATCATTTTCTTGTTTGTTTGATATATTTTTTGTTTTCTTCTTTTTCGATTAAATTCAATAAAATTCACTCTCGACGTGTTCTCGCGAGACTTTTGTCCGGCTGTGCGAAGAAACGCGTTCTGATAAACGGCGTTGAACATATATATATATATATATATATATATATATATATATATATATATATATAGGGAGACAAAACGCGGTACGGTTCGCTAGCGAGGCGCTCTAATAGGCGATCACGATGGTGATTAATCAGTCGCGATATTCGTACGTGTGATGCGTCCGTGGTTTTGGTCCGACGGTATGCGTGCGCACGTCGAAACTCCATTTCTTCGGAAGAACGCGAGCGAGCGGGTTTTTGAAAAATGGCCGTTATATTTCGCGACGAAAAGTGAAGCTGGAACGGGGCTTATGCGAACGTGGGAAATTCGTTATCCTTCGCTGAATCGTCGACCGAGCCAATTATAATCCACCGACCGGTGATTAATCAAATTTTAATAACGTCGTTCGATTCGCATTATCGTTAATCAAATTTTTTTCGTCCAGGACGAACAAAAAAGAGCAGAGAGAAATAGAATAATAAAAAAAAAAAAAAAACAAAACAAAAAATAAAATAAAGAAAAACAAGAAAATGGCCGATTGTGTAATAACGGTCGAGGAATATTTTATTCGCTGTAACGCGACGGACGAGAAGCGGACGAATAAGACGCGAAAGAATAACAAGAAGAAGACAAAGTACCGAGACGGTGCCTGACGTGTAATACGATGCGTCTTAAACGCATATATATATATATGTTTACATCAGTTTTGGCAGCGATGCCAAAAGCTTTGGTTCGAGTTTAGTCCGCAAGGGGGCAGCACCGTCGTCTTTGTTTTACGCCGGCTCTGCACTTTGTTTTATTCGATCTTTTTTTTTTTTCAATTTTTTTCTGTTCTCGTCGTTTACTTCCTTCTCGATATTTCGCTGTGAGAAGCTCGTAGGATTTTTACAACCGGCGAGAATACAAAATCGTCCGGCTTTGGCGGATGGATCGTCGATAGACAATTTTTTTTCTTGTTTTTTTTTGTTTTTTTTTTTCTTATTTCTTTAGTTTTTTTGCATCACGTGTGAATCTTTCTCGGTCTACTTTTTTCTTCTCCACGCGACTACTCTAATCTCCTTTCGTGAAACACGCATCACCATATTCGAGTTTCCGGTATAATTCCATATCGGTGATTCAGCGACGCGTAGAACCACCGAGAGCGGTTTCACAATCGCGCGCGCGCACGCGTCTCTAATCTCGTGAAATATATGGCGCGCGATAAAATTTTATTCTCTCGTTGTACGATTTAAAAAAAAGAAAGAAAAAAATAGAAATAAACGCACGGTAAGAAAGAAAGAAAATGTTTGTACGCCGAAGAGGACGAGACGACCGGAGGATGACAATCGTTCGAGAAAAAGCCGAGACTGTAAAAATTGCACGCGGAGATGATTTTTTTATTCTCGTCGAAGAGTTCGATTTAGCCGCCATTTTGATGGGAAAAAATCAAGATTGCGTTTTTTAACGATTTTTCTACACGTTCGTGACCGATTCTCGTCGTAGAATTTTCCCCTTCGAACGAATCCCCCCGATGCGTTTCGAAATTTAAAGGACGCTCGATCCTGTCGAGCGAAACACGCGGCTCGGTCGGGCCCGATGGAACGAAGAACGATTGCCGAGAACAAAGGGAAATGGTGACCATCCACGATAGACCATTTCTCTTCACGCACTTCGCGAACCGTCCTGCCGGTGAAGTTGAATAAAATCGTCGCACGGTGAAAAAAAAACGAACAAAAAAAACAAAAAAGAAAACAATAATTTTTCCTTAAAAAAGAAAACAAAATCACACATACAGCCGTCGCTTTCGTTTATTCCTTCTCCCGTTTCTCGCTGAAAGTGAAACAAAAAGAAACGAAAGAGCGAGAGAGAGAGAGAGAGCGCGACAAAAAAATAAAAACAACAAACGAAAGAAAAATAATATCGAATCGCATCCTGGCTAACAATGTAAACGATACGATTGTTGCAAACATTCAAACGTATACTCGCGTCCTCGTATTTCGCGCGTCGTTACATGACGAACGTCGACGTAACGTCGATAGCCACAAAAATGCGGTGTATAAAAAGAAAATATGAAAAAAAACAGAAAAAAAAAAATTCAAAAAATACGAATGTAACGAGACAAAAAAATTCACAAAAACAACAAAAGTATGTACAATGTGTCGAAGTTGGACGTAGTTTGCTGGAGTAACGTAGGACAATCGGTAATTGGAACGTTAATGGAGGTAGACGGGAGGAAAATCGCGAGCACCCGGAAAACGCGCCTCTTCTCCCCCCCCCCCCCCCGTTACGGGGCGCGCTCGTGGTTTCGCCGTAGGAAAATATTATTATTGTCGACGCGAGGACCAACACAATGGCCACTTCGTTCTCGATGCAGCCATGTTTTTACGTATAACTGTGTATATCGGGAACCGTTGCTATTTTGCGGTGAGTGCACGTCCACACGGCACGTCGAATGCCATTACTGGTCCATATCAATAGTTCTCTTCTCCCCTCCCCCGTCTCCAATCCCTTGTTCCTCTTAACACTTCTCACCCCCCCTCTCTCTCTCTCTCTCTCTCTCTCTCCTTCACTCTTCTCCTGTCAATTTCCCGACAAACAGACCATCGCGAATCCATCAACGTTTTAAAAGCTTTTTTCGAATTTCGCTCAACGGTATTGTCAGATCGAAAACAGAAAAAAAAAACGAACAAAAGAAAAACAAAAACCGTCGAAACCTTCGAGTGATGGTGAAAATAAAATAAAAAAAATCAATAACCGAATTTTATCCAACGATCGAATACGTTGGGCGATAAGAGGTTTCTTTTTTTTTCTTTCTTTCTTTTTTTTTGTAGACTTTTGACCCTGAATCGCATTAGCTTGGATGGTACTCGCGAGCTTTTCGAGGAGGTTAGTCATCGTACGGGGTTGGAGCCTCGACGTAAGTGGTACCCGAGAGTACCGATGGATCGAGCTCGCTGAGACGACGCGAGTGAGACAGAGAGAGGGAGAGAGAGAAAGAGAGAAAGAGAGAGAGAGAGAGAGAGAGAGAGAGAGAGAGAGAGAGAGAGAGAGAGAGAGAGAGAGAGAGAGAGATGAAAGAGGACGAAGCGAGGAGACGAGCGTGTTAGGGAGCTGGAATTGCGAGAGCCGAAGCGCAGACCGTGCAATCACGGTAACGAAGACAACAAGGACTTCCTGCATATACTTATACGGTGATACACTCGTTCATCGTCTAGCTTCTTTCGCTCTTATCTCTCTCGTGACTCGCACTCGACGTTGTACCCCGTCTCCTCCCGGGCTTATAACGCTCGTTTATCGTGCTCGGTTACAGAGAAAAATGAATTTATTCAATTTGAATCCATTTTTTTCGACTCGGGTCTCGAGGTGAAATTTACCCGGCTGAAGAAACACTGTGGGCGGGGGTGGGGGCTAAATGTTATTGGGACACAAATTATGAAATTTTAAACAAATATTACGTTATTTATACGTTATTTGATTAATTTGATCGTGTTTAATCGACGTTACAAATTTTATCAAATTTTTCGGATTATATATAAATTTTTGGATTCAATTAAATTTAAAAAAATGATGAATAATTTGTTTTGCCGCAAAGTTGATAAATATGTTTCGTGATGGCGAGTAAAAGGATCATTTAGTTCGAACGAAAAGTAAATCGCGCGCGGTTGGCTTGAATTTGACGAATTCGATTAAATTTATATTTTTAGCGGGAATGAAGTTAATTTATTTGACACGAAATTAATTAAATTTTTCGTCGACGTCGAGGCAGCGGGTGGAGGTAACAAAAATAGATTTTCGGTGAGACGAAAGTCGACGTACCTAATGCAATGCTTATTCGAATTTTGTTTCATCTCGAAAGATATTGACGATTAATATCGACGTGGAAACAAATTTATTTTAGGTCTCTAACCGGCAATGAGAAAAAAATTCATCTCTCTCTCTCTCTCTCTCGACTCGGTATCTCACCGAAAGAGGGAGAGAGAGAGTGTCTGCTATCCGTCGACGGGAGAAGGAGCGTCGAAAGACTGGCTGAAAATTCGATTACACGGTTGGCCCTCTGTACACTCTCAAGTTTTCTACTTTCGGGTTCTGGCCTCGTCTCTTCGTTCGAGTTCGTCTCTCTCTCTCTCTCTCTATCATTTCCCTCGTCTCTTTTTCTCTCTCACTCATTGGCTCGGTACTCGTGCGCCCTACTCGAGTATTTCTCATTAACATACTTTTTCGAGTGTCCGAGCCCCGAAAAAGCAACATTCGAAAGAGTTGCGCCGAATTGGTGAAGAAGAAGAAGAAAAAAAAGCACAAAACAAGAAACCCATCGAGGCTGAATCGGAACGAAATAAAATAAATTTAAAAAAAACTACAGATAAATATCGAAAAAGCTGTTGGGGATGATCGCGCGAGTTACAGAAGCGAGAACGGCGCTGATCCTCTTCGTTTCGGTGTGTGACGGATAAACTCGTTCATCCTCTCTCGTATCTCGAAATTTGCCGGTACAAAAATTGAATTACCCCCTCATACATACTCGTCACTCATAGCTCTACTCTCCCTCCCTCCACACGACCTCCCTTCTCTCTCACTCCCTCTAGCGAATTCGCGGCTGAAATAAAAACTGCCGTAGGGGTGAGCGAGATCCCGTTATGAATCCCATTGTTTTTCGTGAATTTTTATGGACACGCGCAAGAGCGCTACGAAAATACAGTGGCTGTAAAAAAAAATTGAAAAAAATAATAATAATAAAAATAAACAACATTTTAACACGAAACAAATTAGTTTTACGTAACGAAAAACAAAGAATTAAAAAAAAAACAATTTTTTTTTGTTTTAATAAAGGACCTAAAATAAATTATTTTTAATTAAAAAAAAAAAGAAGGAAACAAGACTACCATCGACGGCGCACGAGATACTACGGCTGGGTCGAACGATCAAATATTAATATCGCGACGAATACTCCGGAGGCAAAAGCGTCGAACGATTTTACGTTTACCTCTCCGTGCTATTTCCTCGTTCTCCTTTGATCGAGCTTACATTCTTTATAAAAGACGAACGCGAAAGAATATTTCGCGAGTACCGACACGAGGGTTGGGCGCTCGCACAACAGTGCCATAAAATTGATACACCGACCTCGTAGATTATGAACCAGGCACTGGCAAATAGGAGTGTATCGCGCTATAATTCAATAGTCGGGGCGTTCCTTGCGTCACGCTTTTATACCATGCTCTACCTCAATGACACGATCTATATATATATATATATTTGTCTTATATAAAAAATAGAAGAGCGCAAGAACCGATCGATTTTTCGTCCTCGACGTGTATTCCTCGCACGACGAATGAAAAACACGCAAGTCGAATATGGACGAATCTTTTTGATTCGATTCTCCTATATCGTACCTATATCATCGGATCAGAGGGCAGTTTAGCTATATATATATATATATATATATATATATATGTATGCACAATTCAGCAATATCCAGACGAGAGATCTTTCGTTCGCATCGATTCCCATCCTAAGCAAACCCGCCGTACGAATTCTCTATATCCATATACGCCTTGCCCCCATTCTACCCCCTCCCCCCGTATGTTCTCTTGCAAGAGACATACGTTGAATTCACAGTGGTGCGACTGAAGTGTGACCCCTATCGTTCCTCTTCGTCTATTTCGCCGTAGTCGTCAGCGAAGCCAGGCAATATAAACCTACATATGTATATATATATATGTGTGTGTGTGTATAGAAAGAGCGAGAGAGTGGGAGAGAGAGAGAGAGTTCTATTCGCTCGCTAGACGTGCATGCATTTGCACGACACCGTTTCTACATATAAAAGTGGAAATATTTGCCACGTCGCAAGTTTGGGGTAAAACAAATATAAATATATATATATATATGTATGTCGAGGTGTTTGAGGCAAATTTACGAATTTTCAATTAAATCGACAACGAGTCGTGAAAACAAAAGTTTCTAATTTTATCCACGAAAAATTGAGAACGGCTCTGTTTCAGAATTAATTAAAAAGAAAAAAAGGAAAACAAGAGTGTAAACAACGGTCCGGTCGAATACTGAAAAATGTTCGCAAATTTTGTTTTACCAACTACGAAACGTGGTCGAAAAAGAAATAAAACATAAATAAATAAATAAATAAATGAAAATGTGTCTCTCCTACCCCCGTAGACCCGCGTATGCATAGTTAACCCTCTCTCGTGCTTCATGCCTAGCCATCTTTTCCACTTTCTATCGAGAAAAGAGAGTCGCCTCTGCGGTGCCTCGGAGGTTCTTCTCGTTTATTTTTCTATACATCTTGAGCATGTTCGCGGAGGGGTTGTGGATAGTCGAGAGAGAGAGAGAGAAAAAGAGAGAAACAGAAAAGAATGAGAGAGAGAGAGAGAGAGAGAGAGAGAGAGAGAGAGAGAGAGAGAGAGAGAGAGAGAGAGAGGAGAGAGAGAGTGGCGGGGAGGATGATGCTTCCTGGCCACTGGTAGAGTGGAGGAAGCTATACCGGGGACCAGACGTGGTGGAAAGCCCCCACGGCACTCCCAGCAACGTTCACCCTCGGCATCGCGGCGGAAGGGTGAAGAGGGGATAGCCGCTGCGTGTGCGCGTCACCACTTTCCTAACCCCCTCCCCTTACCCCATCTTGCACTCTCTCTCTCTCTCTCTCTCTCTCGCTCTCTCTCTCCCTCTCTCTCTCTCTCTCTCTCTCTCTCTCTCTCTCTCTCCCTTTCTCTTTCTCTCTCTCGCTTACAGTCACGAAGAGGAATCCTCTTTTCGTGCTCGCCAGTCGCATCTCTCTCTCTCTCTCTCTCTCTCTCTCTCTCTCTCTCTCTCGCACGTTCTCCCTCTCCCTCGCTCTCTATGCGAAGATTATCGGCACATGCGCCCCTCGAGCGCGCCCACAAACGCTGGTGTGCAGTGCACACACAACGGTAGACGCGGGACGCGAGAGAGCCGAGTCCACCAGGGGTAAAGCGGATAGTCGGGACGGCAGCGTGTCAAAACCATTCCACTCCACTCGCCAGTCCTCGCTAGTACGGCGTGGCTCCACCTTGTCTCGATCGTTCCCTCGCGAAGGTTTACACACTGCACAAAACCCGTGTCTCGTACGTTACGTTCGTTTACGTTTCTATCTCTTTCTCTCTCTTTCTCTCTCTCTCTCTCTCTCTCTCTGTCTCGGTATCTCTGTCTCTGTCTCTCTACCTACGTCTCCGTATTTCTTTTCTATATCACGGTCACCGTTGATTCGAACGTTAATTCACTCGAACCCTGTGAAGAAAACAACGTTGTTTTCTACGTCCAAGTGCGTTCGCTCCGGGACCGATCGCTTCTCGGACCGAGGACGGATTTTGTGGGGTGAAAATAAACGTTTTTTTTTGTTTTCGCGTGTGGTTTTTTTTGTTGTATTTTTTTGTTTCATTTTACTCTTTTCGTACGTTACCTTTCGAGAAGAATCGTGTACAGGGTTCTATTTTTACGTCGGGAGTCTCGGCGACGTTCGCAAATTTTTTGGTGTACTGTCGGGGTGTTTTTTGTTTTGTTTTGTTTTTTTTTGTTTTCTTATTCGTCTTCTTCGGTGATAGACGGCGAGAAGTGTTTTGCAGGGGTTGCGAAGATTGGATCGTTGCATTTTTTCAAAACGTAAGTCTCGACGTGATTGTGATTTTGTTTTCTTTCTAAATCTTCTTTCTTCTCTTTCTTCTGTCTCTGAGGGTTAATTCACAGAGGGTTGTTTTTTAGATTTGTTATTTCTGGGCTTCGCTTTGAGTTCGAAAATTTTTCACGATTTATTGTTGTTGTTTTTGTTGTTTTTTTTTGGATTTCAACGTTGACAAAATTTGCGGACTTTGAGCGACCAAATTTGGTTTCCTCGGTGGGAATTTTGTTCGTTTCTTGAAAGATTAGGTCTCTTGATATTTCAACCCCGGTCGATCGGTTTAACAAAATGTCGAATTTCAAAATTTCACAATTCGGAAGTCGAATCGAACGACGACGTGACTTTTAACGCGTTAGTTTATAATTGAATAAACCCCCCCCCCCCCCCCCCCAACGCTATAAAGTACAAAATAAAATATGGCCCGGGGTTAATAACACAGTAAAGAGCGAAATATCGTCGAGCGTACGTGAACTCTGAAAACGACCTTGAAAATAAATTTTACACCCCATTGACCCCTCCTCGCGTATCGTTCGACGACACGAATTGTAAATACTTACTAATTTGCAATTAATGCACGAGCATGTACATGCCCACGTGTTCGTTGCCGATTCGTCGCAGTCCCATTAGGGGATGAAATAAAACTGTTAACTCACCCCCCCATCCACCTCGAACAAAAACAAAACATTATAATATCTCGCAATAAAATTGCGTCACGAGTGTTGAAATTTCTATAAACGTTCGAATCAAACAGCAACATCCTCATAAAATCGAGAAACGGATTTCCTTCATTTCCGACTTATATTCGCCGTTATCGAGACCGAGAGAGGGAGAGAGAAAGAAAATGCACAAATTCAAATTTTCTTTATGAGAAACTGCCGCCACGAGTTTCCAAGAGTTACACAGTTTTTCTATGTTTTCCTCCGACGTTCATCCTCCTCGCCCCCCCTCCCCTCCCCGCCCTGACTCTCACCCTCACCCTCGACCATCTCCACGGATCTTGGCTTTGCCTTATACTCGTGCTTCGTCCGAAGTTTGAAAAGTTTCATCCCTCCCAACCCTCTTTCTCCGTGGCAGCAGCATCCCTCTCAACTTCATCCCTCTCGGGTAATCCGGAATCACGTCGATACTTAGCATTATATCTCCGCCTCGCGTACCACGCGCGCATATGCCCGTGCATTTTTCATTCGCTCTATCTCTCGTCCTCTCGCGATCTAATCTTACTTTTTATAACGAGATTCGTTCTTTATTTTTTTCGTTTACGTTCTTTTTTTTTTTCTTTTTCTCTCTTTCTCTCTCTATGTTTTTCCTGACAATTTTCCTTTCATTCTCGTTCGTTCCTCGGTCTCCGCCGCTTCTCGTCGCGTCTGTGAAGACAGTAAAGCAAAAGAAGAAAAAAAGAAGAAAAAAATGGAAAATGGAGAAAAAAATATAAGGGTAGAATCGTGCGAGTTTGCCGAGCTTTCATAGTACATAGTTGGAGGGCGCGCGGGTCGACCTTCCTCCAGCTGATGTTTGCAAAAGCGGGAAGGCAGAGAAGCGAAGTAAACGATAGTTTTTCCGCGCCGGCAATGAGCGTAAAGCCGTTTAGAGAACGTTTCCAACCCCTCCTTCGACCCTCCCACCTTCCCCCCACCCTCGGACTGACTTTGAGGCACGCTTTCAGAGCACGTGCGGCTTTTTTCTTTCACTTGTTCTTGCCCTCAACGTGTATAACGACTCGTCCCCGTCTATGCGGGACGTGTGTTTGTGCG
Source organism: Netelia virgata (assembly GCA_951802705.1). Taxonomy (NCBI): domain Eukaryota; kingdom Metazoa; phylum Arthropoda; class Insecta; order Hymenoptera; family Ichneumonidae; genus Netelia; species Netelia virgata. The sequence goes on along the minus strand of OX637867.1, from coordinate 34,076,466 downwards.
TTTTTTTCCCTCTTCACGCTTGACCTTCCATCTCTTTCTCTCTCTTTCTCTTCCCACTTTGCCACGATCTGAACGCTTTTTTCTAACTCTCTCTCTCTCTCTCTTTCTAACGTAGGTCGACATTGCTCGCCTTGTGTTAATTTTACACCGTTAAAATAGCGCAAAGCGGCGCAACAAACGTTTAAAAAGACATTTACCCGTACCTCGTTTTTACGGTGAAATTTCCTTTCTCTTCTGTTCCATTGTAAGAAAAATAGAAAAAAATGAAAAGAAAAGAAAGATAGCGAAGATCTCGCGACAAAGATTTCAATTATGCGACTGCCGCGCTGCCTTTACGTAGCGAATAATTAAAAATAATGAAAGGTGAATATTGTCTCTGGTGTTTTTTTTTTTTTTTTTTTCGATTACAGCCAATCGCGATTCACATCTGTCGACTGGAAAAAATTGATACGACGAAAAATCCGTACAAAAGCCGGGACGATTATTTACGCCAGTGCGGACATGTATATATTTTTTTTCTTTTTCTTTTTTATTTTTCTGTTTCCAGTCACACGCGAGATACCTCGATTCTCCCGGTCCGGAAATTCGAGTTCCGCGACACGTGTGCGTGCGCATCGTGACGTTCGGCGACTATTAAATTTATCGAGGAAAAATAATAAAAAAATAAAAATAAAATAAAAAATGAAAACAAACAGAAAGATAAAAAAACGAAACTAAAATCGGAATATCGTCGCCCGGTCGTCCTCGATTGGCGCGTTGGCTCTATCTTTATTCAGCGCGGTAAGCTGTCGATACGAGAAACCTTCGATTTTATTGAGACGCGAGCGAAGCTGATAATCTGGCGCACGTTTTCGCGAAATAAAAAAATTCTCGAAGTTACCATAGATTATCGGCTCGTTCGAGACGTCGGATTCGCCTGCGGCGAGAAACTCGCAGTGAGCTTATACTTTTTTTTCAAAATCCGCTTAACAGAACAAACATTATTATTATTATTAATTTGTTTTATTTACTCTATTTTTGTATATTTTCATAAAAAATAGATGGAAAAATAAAATATATTATATATAATATAATAATCATCACGAAATTAATAAACATTAAAGATCATATTAGTGTAAGTCCGGGGTACGTGGCCATTGTTTTTTCAAAGTTGTGTCAAAATAAAAATAAAAACAATTCTAAACTTCTTTTAGTGTAGAATCAAACTGTAAACATTTGTTTTTAAGATAATTAACAAAAATATAGCAGATTATTGCGAGATCAACCTTAAAACTACATTTAGAAAAAAATCGCGGGTGGCCATCTCTCCCGGGGTATTCGGGTGTGATGGCCATATGAGTAAAAAAGAGATGGCCACACTTTACTTCTATCTTTGGATTCTTCTTTTGGTCTATGCGTTCGTTTGCAATGCCCTTTTCTTCGTCTGACCACGTTTAGAACACATATAATCAAATTCAGAACAATTTTCGTGTATCCGGAGCTGACATACGATACACTGAAACCTGTCTTCGATGAGACTGGTTTTTTAATAATTTTCTTCACATCTAACGCAGTTATCTTCTTTGATCACATTCTCATCTGATAAATCACACAATACAGGTTCTCCGTCTTCGCTACTCAAAATGGCCATATGGCCATCACACCCTGACGCAAGGTGGCCATCTTTCCCAATCTTTCGGGTGAGATGGCCACGCATAAAAAACAAACAAATAAATACAGAGTATGTAAAGTTTCGAGGTTATGAAAAAGATTTTTTGTTCTTCAAAATTTTATCACCACGATATAGAATATCAGTCCTCAAGAAAATATTAGCGGAATAGACAAAACAATTAGTTAAGACTTTAGTTACTTTTTCATTTGTTTTCGGTGGAGTTAAGCAAACTAAGCCAAAACAATCCATATTTATTGAGTACTCTATGAAATATTGTAATTGATCATCTCTCCCGTATGCTCATCTCCCCCGGACTTACCGTAATATTAATAATAATAACAACATAATATCAATAATAATAATACAAAAATCATTAGAACGAAAAAGCGTGGTTCTCGCCGTGAAAAAGACGAAAAAGCAAATTAGCGCCGACGTCAGGTCGTTGACAAACTTTTCGTGACGTGTCCCCCCCAACATCCCGTCGCATCATCCCCTACCCCCTCCATCTCTTTTTTTGTTGCCCTCAGCCGCCTCTTCTTTCGCGACCCTCGAAACGGACTCTTTTAGCGACTGTTAACGACCCTTCGAGTGAAAGAGAGAGAGAGAGAGAGAAAAAGAAACTCAGAGAGAGAAAAAAGCTTCGTCGTTTTCGTCCACGAGTGAATCATCACGAAGGAAGTACCCTCGATATATAACGAACTCCCACGTCGACGAGGATGGTCGACGACAACGACGACGACGACGACGACGACGTAACGAATAAACGCGTCTACCACGTTTCGCCGACCTCTCTCTCTCTCCCTTTCTTTCCATCTCTTGCGTTTTTCTCTAGTTTCGCAAAGCCAGCTCAGCCGTAAATTAATGGAAACCTCGCCACTCTTTAATTGTCCAAAAAAAAAAAAAAAAAAAATCGAAATCATCGAAGGGCGCGTTAAACACCCTTGCGAGAAACGAGATAAACGAAATGGGTCAAACTTGAAAATGAAATAATCGATCGTAAACGTTGGTCGACCGAACGTGCATGACATTTGTCATTCCTCGTCAAATTCGTGTATCCCCTCTCTCTCTCCCCCTTCTCCTCTTACCCCTTTGATAATTGAATTTTCCGATACACGCTCGTTGCTCGTTCGAATCAACGAAAATTGGAAATAATTGTTAAATGTTAAGCGAAGCCAATCAATGAGTTCGACGGGTGGGGAGACGAGTGATGGTACATGGAGAGGAGGGGGGGGGGGGACTAGAGGGTATATAACGTTACAATACCATCGTTCAAATGGCCAAGAGAATAATCAAATTCTACGTGGCCTGGCGATTTTGTTCTACATACAACGTACAAGAGCCCTTCATATACAATATACATATAGATCGATCACATTTACATACCTATGTTTCTGTGCGAGAGAGAGAGAGAGAGAGAGTGAGAGGCAAGAGGAAAGAGGAAAGAGGTTGCATACGTCGAGTTTGTACGACGCTAACGCAATTGCGGCAACGAGTATCGATCAGTCATAATTTTCGTCGGACGTTTAATCAACTAGTGCGACCGCGTCGCGGTGCGTATAATTTACGCGGCTGATGGTGCCTATGTGTGTCCGTCTCGTTCTCTCTCCCTCTTTGGCATATGTGCATGCGCTCTATATATTTGAGATCCATTTATATATATATATATATATATATTCATATATATATATATATATATATATATTTATATATATATATATATATATTTTATATTCACATATATATATATATATGTGAAGTGAGGTGCTGTACACCTCACTCCTTAAGAACACGCGCTAGCCGTAGATGCAGCTGGGTTCGGAGCACGCCGTGAGGAAAGGGAAAGAAGACGGTGTGAAGGTGTTCCCGGAGCAAGAGCTCGAAACTCGATGGGAAAAGTTGCTTAGGTACGATCAAGTGCTAGAACCAAGACGACAATAAATATTGTCGCTATTAGGAAATGCCGAATAATTATTCACGGGTCTCTGAAACCCTGAGACGGAGAGGGAATAAACGACCTTTCTTCGGCTTCTTCAGGTGGGAACTCAACCGCGTGTTAAACTGCAGTCGCTTAATTATAAACAACATTTGTTACTTGTAATATATCCAATACACATACTTATTCTTCAGGTTTTGAAGAAACACCGAAATAGTGCGCCTTTATTCCATGAGTGAACCCATACATCGCCGATATAACCTTACATATATATATATATATATATATATATATATATATATATATATAGAGAGAGAGAGAGAGAGAGAGAGAGAGAGAGAGAGAGAGAGAGAGAGAGAGAGAGAGAGAGAGAGAGAGAGAGATATTGTACACATGCGCTGACAGCTCGGTTGAAGAGTCCGATCGGTGCTCTCTCGAAGCCCCGTATCAACCTTGACATGCGATGCAGCCCTCTCTCTCTATCTCTCGCCTCATCCCCCCTCGATGCATTACCCGCGGTAAAGCGGGTCGATGTGATTACGATTTTAGCGACGGGAGGTTGAGTACTCGAGAGGAGGATAAAAATATACCCGAGCGAGCGAACGACGAAGCGTTTAGATATTCAACATATCTTATTCAACGCCTATGGTACTCGAAAGATATTTTCCCGGAATAACTCGTCATTGGAAATAGGAGAAATCTTATAGTCCGCTAGCACGATCGACTTTCTTCTATTTCGATATTTTATGGATACGACCGGTGGTCGTTCGATACTTATTTTATTATTGGAATTTTATATTTTTAACATTTTATTGAAATTGTATTTGTAATTTTTTCTATCAATTATTTATTTATATTTGTTCAATATTGTATTTTCGTTAACGGTTCGTCGACGTTCCGATAAAATTATAATTTCATTACTTTCTTAACGATCGCTTCGAATTAAATTTCCAATAATTCATCAACGTTTCGTTAATAATCGAATTTTTTTATTCAATATTTCATCAATATTATCTAAAAATAATAATTTCAATAATTCCCGAATATCGTAACTAACTAAAATAATATTATTTAATAGTTCTATCTCCACGTATTATCGAAACGCAATTAAACATTAATTAACAACATTTTGTCCCCACGACATCTCGTAAAAAAAGCTGCAAAATCATTTCGTAATTACCAGCCGTAAATTAGCCTCGCCAATTTCGTATAATCGCTCGTAAAAACCAAAACGTGCGTTCGATGCTTCGTTAAAAATGTCCGATAACGTTAATGGCGTGTGCGACAACGTTTCTGCTCGCCGCGACTTATATCGTCCAAGATCGCCGGTTAAGTGTAAATCGCGACGCGATACGTACGACGCTCGTTTCGTAATTCCAATTCGGTACGTCTCGGATCGTACATCGTGTGTCCTTCGGTCGAAACCATTCGAGGTAAATCCCGAGTGGATATAACGTTTTGGGTCGGCCAACGGGGCGATTTTGAACTTCGTGCCAGAGTGTAAAGCGACGCTACCGTTTCTACTTGGCGTCAGCGCCCGTGCCTCGTTTCCAATTGTGATGTTCTCTGTACTCGCCCCGTATGTTGCCCAAGAGAAGAGGGCTTTACCCGTAACCCGGTAGTAGTCGCATTTCTAGGGTTAGACTTCGTCGTTCGGCGCAACTGGCCCGTTACTAACTGCCACGTTGCGGAGTATCACCGGTAGTAACAGAAATCCATTGATTCACTCCTGGTGCGTTACTATGGATTGCTATATACATATATATATATACTTTATATACTTCTATATATATATATTCTATATACTTCTATATATATATATAGAAGGGTATACGTATATAGTTATATGGGAAAGCTATCGATAAAGTTCGGTCGTTTGGTTCAATCGAACGTGAGGGGTCGCGACCGCACGCACCCCCCTCCCCACCTCCTTCTCCACCACTACATAGGCATACGCGTTGCATTTATGCCAAAAACCAGCCGCGTTCGACCGTATATCGACCAAATAAATTTTCGTACGTCCACCCGCATGAATTGCCCAATTTGCTTGTTCAATGTAACGTTCGGAAAAAAAAATAGAAATAAAAATGTTTCCCCTCCCCGTATTTTTTCTTCGCGGTGGTAGGAACCCCCGTCGATTTTCCATCGAATTCGGAACTGGAAATAGGACCGAATCGGTCTCGAGCTTCTCGTGATAAATCGGCCATCCCTTATCTCGAGGGATGTTCGCTCAAGGGTGAAAAATTTACGGATCTCCGATTTTTCACTTAAAAATAATGGAAGGGGAAAATAAAAAGGAAAATTTCACGGGTGAAAATACGCCTTTGCGACTCTCAATAGGGTTTGAAAAATGTTTTTTTATTATTTTCTTTTGTTTGTCCTCGGCAAATTTATCGACAGATATTTATTCGATGAAATAATTGACAATATATTGACTTTTTTATGTTGCAGGAGCGAAAGAAGAAAAACAATATCAACAACGAGATTGGTTAAGGGCGAACGAGATAGCGTCCTCGAAGTCGTGTAAAAAATTATTTGAAAAGTGATCGAAAACAACTGTCGAAAGTTCGACGTGGAAAAAACAAAAAAAAACGAAGGAAAAAACGAGCGAGGGTGGGTTTTGACGCGACTTTACTCGCGTCGATATAATCGCGAATTTCCGATATCAATATCGCGATGTACAAACTTTTTCGTCGCGGCTCCGGCCGCATGTTCGTTTTTTGCGTCGTCGTTCTCTCGCTACTGTTGTGCCTGTATTACGTTAGCCAGACGCAACAGCCACCGAGTACGAACGGTGGAAGCGGGGCAGGGGCCGCCGCTCTCCTCTCTCCCGAGGGATCGCGATACGACGGGAGCGGGGGCGGGGGCGCTGCCAGCACCAGATTCACGACACTCCTCGCGGAATACACCGAGCCCCCCGATGCCAGAGTATCGACTGCCACGTGTCCCCTGGTGACACCGCGAAAAGCTGACATCGATGCTCAGGAGGAATTCAAGAAATTCAACTTTCAGGTACGTGAACGAATAAAATATCGTCGGGTTGTGTTGATTTTTATTTTTTATTTTTATTCGTTATTAATATTAGTGTTGTTTTGTTTCGTTTCGTGATTAATAAAAATCAATATAATTTGAAGGACAATTAACTCCATCTATTCGAACTTCAATAAATTATCTAGCGATTCGAATTAATAAAACAGTTAAAATCCTTTAAAAAAGTACCAAAATGCAAAAAATCGTGAATAAGGAATTCTTTAGTACCTGACAGAATCGAAGCTCACGCACGCAACCACTCGATGCGCCGTCTGGCGGGACACTTGCGGGCTTCGTTCAATACAGCGCATAATATAAGATTAATTCGGGTAAACAAAAAAATTGTAAAGAAGCGCAGATATTCTAGGAAAAATTGGGTGTTTCTACTTACCCCTGTTACAAGCCCCTAGCTCCCTTAAATAGTAAAAATCCAAATATTGAATTTTTGTATTTAAATGCAAATTTTCAATTTTGAAAATTTTCTACGATATTCGTGTAAACTTTGTATCTTTTACTCGCTCGGTACTTTCGTTTCGCGACAGTTTTTTCACGGTTTACGGTGTCCCTTAAAAAAAAATAAAAAAATAAAAATCAGCCCCTCGTTTTCCGCGAGTGGAAAATTTTTCGTTCGAGTGCGAGACGCGTAAAACGCGTTACAAAATTCTGCCACAATTCTTCTCCACCCTGTATAGTATATCCTCTCAGCCCTCGAACGCTTCTTCTCACAACGGCATTATCTGCGATTTTCATCCTGCGAAATTTCATCCCCGTCGTTTTCCGCGGAATTGATAAATTTTTTTCCGTTCCAAGGGAAAACAACCCGCGGTAAAAAAAAAACGTTGCACACAAAATATTTCCACAATTTTTGTTGACCAAACTCGTATATCCTACGTCGCGTTCCTAAAACAGTCTTTCATATAACAGTTTTTTGGTGTTTCTTTTTTTTTATCGTTTCTTTTTTTTTTCATTTTTTTTTCATCCCCCTGAAGTCTTTCCCAGCCACGTTGGTTTCCGCGAATCGGATTAACCGATGCGGATTCGTGCTCCATGTCGAATTGAATAATTACGAGACGCGAAGTGGGCTGGGAGAGCAGGAGTGACAAAAAAAGTGAGAGAGAGAGAGAGAAAGAGAGAGATAGGGTAGGTAGGTAGGGGATGATGCGAGAGAAAGAGAATGAGAGCGGCGTAAAAGTGCGGAGACAGCGGTACATCCGGGCGAGAGCCAACTCGATTAAACGTGGGGCGCTTCCCGTTCTTCCACGCGCGCGCCTCTCTCTCTCTCTCTCTCTCTCCCCCTTTTCCCTCGACTGTATAGGAAACGCTGCACAACCATAGTTGCTCCGTTATATAGTTGAAACCTTCTAGTTTATATATATATATATATATATATTAAGCTAGAACGTTTCAACTATATATAGGACCGACGAAGTACGATTCGTTTTAATTACACACGCCGGGACTCTTCGGGGTCTCGACGTGACACATTCACGCGCGCTACCCCCGCGGAACGAGGTCGACGTCGAGACTGTCCTTTTCCCTCTCTTTTTGTCTCTCTCTCTCTCTCTCCCTCGTTGTCTCTCTTTCTCGCACTGCCTCCGATTTAGTAACAACTTTCTCCGTTCGGGACTCGCGTATTTCGTTCCACTCGCGGGTTTTCCGCACAACGTGTAAAAAACCGGTGACAAACGAACTGGGCTTCTCACTCATCGCGATCTCCACCTCTCATCGATGACTCGAAGAAGACAGACGGCTAGAGAATAAGGGATTAACGCTAAACGTACCTCGGAAGGGATGAAATTGTAACGTTTTATTATTTTTCAAGTTTTGCACATTCTCACGATTGGAATAAAAAGAAATTTGAACGATCGACTCGACGAGGTTGAGACGGAAAATCCATAGGATTTTCTTTAATTCTAGGAATTTTAAACTTTAGAACATTTTCGGTCCAAGAATTTTATGCATGAATTTGTTTTTTTGTTTTTCTTCTTTTTTTTCACGATAATGACAAATTATAATTTCAAGAAGGAAATAAAAGGGGGTCGAAACGTCTTGGCGAACGTGACGAAACTTTTCATTCCGAAAATCTTGCGGTTCTAAACGATCGCGAAAATTAAATATTCGCGTCTATGTTAATTTTTCCGTCCGACCACCGGAAGAAAATTAGTCGAAAGAAAAAAACGACGAACCGAAAAAATGTTCAACTGCGAACTTTCGCGTTACGTTTGAAGCCGAGACGCGAAAAAATAACGAAAAAGAAAAAAGAAACGTGAGGAAAGAAGAAGAAAAAAAGAGACAAAAGAAAGAAAAAAAGAAGAAAAAATGAGACAGCTATTTCAACGAGCACGTACTTCGGTCTCATGCTCGCGCACACATCGAGAGATTATTCCGCTCGAGGAGAGCGATTAGGAAACGTTATAAGCCCCTCACTGCGTAATAGCGAACAAACTACTCGCGAGAGAGCTTCTCGCGTCTTTCTTCTCTTCTTTCCTTCATTCCTCTCTCTCTCTCTCTCTTTTCTTCCCTCTTTTTCGCGAACAGCCCTCTATACTTATTCGCATTTGCGCTGCAACGCCCGCACCCAACCGGAAACTCGAGCTTCTTTTCTCACCTCTCTCCCTCCCCTTGCCTCCCTATCTCACCCCTACACATGCAAACACACACACACATAAGCATACAGTATGTGTCTCCTTTTCTGGAAGAGAGAGACTTCTTCGACGCTAGGTCGCCATTGAGAAAAGTCGACTTCCTGACGACGGTGACGTCTTCTCTATGCGGAACCGAAAGATCGTCCCCGGCGAGAACGAGAAATGCAAATTGAGCATGCGATCTCCATAGTGTATATGACTCTCTTCACTTTCTCTCTCTCTCTTTCTTTTCCGCTCTCTCAATGTTCTCTCCTTCTTCTCCACTTTGGATTTTTGTTCGTTTTATTTTTTTATTTTATTTTTTTCTCGTACTTGCGAAATTCCCACCCGACTCTCTTATCAAGCTTATGCGCCGTCTTGCGGCGAGTTTTACTACTTCACCGTCAAACTTTATTCAAACGATTCCGTTAAAGAACCAGAATGCAAAATAAAGAGAACAAAAAAACAGCAAAGAACACGAACGAAACGACGAAATTTAAACGACCGAAAGGAAAAAGAAGGGGGAAAGAAGAAAATCGTACGTTCCAGTTTAGCAGTCTCGGCGGGAACTTCGACCCTTCGTGGCTCAAAAATTTATACGGTCGTTCTAGAAAAAAAAGAAAAGACAAAGAAAACAACAACAAAAAAACGCAGTCGATAAAAAAAAAACAGTTGTATGCAAATAGCGCGAAAACCGATCAATTCTAACCAATCTTGGGTCGTAAATTTATTCAAGACGCTTGCGGAAAGGGAGATATTTTTAATTGCGAGAAAGAAAAGAAGTAAAAAGTAGAGAGGAAAAGAAGAAGAAGAAGAAGAAAAAAACATTGTACATTCAATTTATATTTTCCGGCCGCGGTTGTAAAGTAGTGCCGGTGAGAGAACTCCGGTCGATTAATAGTCGTCTCGCCTAGCTCTCTTCACCGGTATAAACACACATGCATATACATACATACATACATACATACATACATACATACATACATACATACATACATACATACATATATGTACAGTAGGGCAGCTGTTCGTCACGAAGAGCGAGAGAGACATTACGCGAGAACTGATTTATCGCGAACACGGTGTGTGTCCGAGCGCGCCGACGAAGAATCAGACAGAGAGAGAGAGAGAGAGAGAGTTTGAGAGAGAAAGCGTGTGTTGTGGATCGAGAGACCACGCAGTAAAATAGACGAGAAAAGGAAAATAGTACGGTCGTCTTTTTCTCGCCTTCTCTCCCTCTCTCTCTCGTCACGCTCAACACGTTTTCAACGATGTATCTCCAATTCCTCGATACTACGTCTACCATGTACTTTATATACACGTGCCTTTTAACGCTTATACACACACACACACACTCACACATACGGATATAACACAAGCGAGAGAACCCTCCGTGCTACGATGGGGTGACGCGACTGACGCTGACCTGGGGCGCTCGCGTGACGCCACCTCGTTTACGGAAATTCACGTGAATATGATGCGACCTACCTTGCTCTCTCTCTCTCTCTTTCTCTCTTTCTCTTCATCTTCGTCTAACTTTATGTGTCTCTTTCTCTCTCTCTCTCTATATATATATATATATATCTTTCTATCCTTCTCTCGCTCTATTCGCTTCGAGTATCATGAGAACTCGTGTGCTATATCGCTAATACCACTCATCGCTCGCGAACGAGAAACAGACTTTCTGACCTCGATCCCAGTTTCGCTAAATTCACTCTCGAGTTTACTTCGTTCGAAGCTCGAAACGCGTAGCACTATCTACCGTGGAGAGAAGCCTAAGGGCGTAAAGCGAAGCTTGCGAGAAAGGTGAGATAGGCCCTTCTGTTTCTTCATAGATCGTTATATAGTTATCGGGGTGGAGAGATCGATGTGACGAGTTGAATTTCTTACTTTCGAATTCCAGCTTTTTCAGTCCCATTTTCTCTTGGAACGTGGTTTGGAACGATACGAGGTAGTTTAAACGAATTGAAGTTCGAGACTCGAGGATTTTTCTATTTTCGTATTTCTTTTTTTTTTTTTTTTTATCGTGAATGATTTATTTTTATCGCGGAGTAGGGGATGGTTATTCCGGTATAATCCTGATGGGGGTGGAGATTAGGTTTTATCGTTTCGATTTATCGAACCATTTTCGTAGTTAATAATTGCTGCGTTTGACTTTTGGAAAATTAATGGAACAGAAAATCGAGCAACAACGATGGCGTGACAAATACGATAAACCACGCCCTCGTCGACTTTATCGCTTCAATAATTCAGATCGACATTTAGAATTCTACCGTTCGACTGAAATCGCGACAGAATTCGCTGCGCGACTAGACACAAAACAAAAAAAATAGCAAAAACTTTTAACTTATAAATAGCCCGAAATTTTAGTGGAATTTCTCATCGATTTTGTTATTCAATCTCGATTCAATCAAAAAAATCGTCGAACGTTAAAAATAACAATTAGGAAAAAACCAGCGGTCAAAATAATCGCCAACGTTCAATAGTCGACAATTAATTAATTGATTATTTCTAAATCGAGCGAGGGAATAAACTTTTAAAAATAAAACCAGGATAAAAATAATCGCTAACAATCAATCGCCGACGATTAATTCATAAATTGTTCCTAAATCGATCGAGAGAATGAATTTTTTAAATCTCGTTACAGATCGTTAAATATGGTAACGTTGTAAAGTGTTCAATTGATTCGGGCAATAAGGAACTGGTGGCATTGTTGCGAAGCTAATGTTGCGTACTCTCTCTCTCTCTCTCTCTCTCTCTCTCTCTCTCTCTCTCTCTCGGACAACCCTCGTCTGAAGTACGATGTGTACACGAATATAGGTAAAGCCGAGGTTAGAATAGAATCGATACCGAGCGTCGAGGACTCGCGAGGGTCGAGGTGGCGATGGTCGACGAGGGGGAAGAAGAGGGGTTCGGATGGGATCATCCGGTTAAGCCTTCGAATCGATTAGCTCGTACTCGATCGCCTCTCAGACAACAATGGTTCCCGCTACCTCCTCCATCTGCTACAATGTGCCTCGGTTACGCACGGCTCTGTAATCTTCATGCCTCCCACGACTATACAGGATGATCAAAGCTGTGTCAAAGTCCGATTAATACTAATTGCGTATCGGAGGAGAGATCGTTAAGAGGCACGAGCAACACTCCGACTACTGGTCGAGAAAGATAGAAGGAACGCAAAACGACGTGGCGTGCGGACTTCGACCTTCTCGACGCGAGAGCCTTATTAACGATAATTGAATGATCGTTTCCGCCCGGCCAAACTACGAATATCCGGAATTTCGTTCGCCACGGAACGTTCCAGGTGCGCTATTTAGCCAAATCCCGTTGATAATTAAGCGGTTCGAGATCGTTTTACAAAATTATCGATTATAACGTTTCTCAATAACGAACTCGTTTAACAAACTTCCACGATGAATTCTTGTCTACGTTTCTTCAAAATTTATCGCCGTGTACATCGAGGAACGATTTTCCATAAAATCATTCTAAAAAATAAGGGTCGATCTTTTTCATCCCTAAAAAATTAGGGTTGATTTTCTTTCATCCAGCAAAGTGGGCGTTGATTCGTTTCATCCCTCGAAATAGAGGTTTATTTTTTTCCATCTCCTTAAATAGGGATTTCTTTTCTCACCACCTTCCTTAAATAGGGGTTGATCTTTCGTTCGAAAACTAGTTGTAGTTGTTATCGAAGAATGTTTCCTCGACGATAATCGTCGACGGGCGTAACGAGCATGGTAAAAATGTCAACCCCAACTTGCCAGAATGCGGTTTACAAGGGTAATAACAATTTGGTGCAGACTTCGAGACATCCTGATGGAAGAGAGGAGCTACGTAACATATATACGTCGTCTAATCGGAAGTCTTCGGGACTGTGGTTTCAATTTTGTCGGTCAACGGATAGGAAGTTCTATCGATTTCGGTTAGCTAGATTGCCGGGGAGAAAGAGAGAGAGAGAGAGAGAGAGAGAGACTAGCGTTGAGATGAGAGGAAAGCCAGGGCGTTGGGACTATCGAGGAGAGAGAGAGAGAGAGAGAGAGAGTAGCATCGAGCCGAGAGTCGAACCGGTAGCGCAGGCAGTTCGAGGAGAAATCGAGAGACAATCCCGACTGCGGTTGTCGTACACAATCGTCTCCTCCTCCTCCTCCTCCTTCTACCCATCCTCCTCGTTCTCTTCAGCCTCCAGTCTCAGCCTTCGCCCGCTGTTGTACGTTATATCCCGGTAACGTTCAAGCTCATCCCGAATCTCGCGGTTTGCCGGAAATGGATGTTCTCGAAACGTGGAACAGAGAATATTGTCTGTAACCGCGTATAGACTTCTCGTACTCCGCGTAAAATACGAGCGGTAGGGTATGGGTATTTCCTCCATCGTCGCGTTTCATATTTCGGATGTGATCAAACTCGAGCTTTGTCTTCGGGAATAATAATAATCGAAAGAATAAACGATTTGTTTTTGTCATATAAATTCTTTTTTATCGATAAATGTCATGAAATAATAATTGGTTCGCGGAAAAAATCTATTTTTTGGAAATACGTCGATATCTTTTATTTTCTGCAGTAAATACAATTTCAATATTTGTTTTCAGTAAAGAAATTTAAGATTAAAATTCATACTAATCAAATTTGAAAAAAATACATACGAATTGAAATTTTGTATATTTTTCTCTTGAAATTTGTAAAAAGGTGATTAAATCTATCAAAGTTAACGACAGACAGTAATTTCCTATCATTTTGTAAAATGTACTGAATAATGAATCAATAAAATTGAGAGACGGTTTTACAAGAACAATATTAAGAAAAAAAAAGCAAGTTTTCTCTTTCATCCATAAGGGTGCATCCAAGCCTCTCGAGAGTGGCTATATGGCTCTCGACAACAAGCTAAATATGTGCTCCGCTTTCCGAAAGCCGCTCATCTCAAAGTTGGCACATACCTATTTTAGGTACTCTAAGAGACATAGAGAGCGAAAACGATGTTCCCTCATGTACTTCAGCATGTGTCTAAATGCACGATATAGCGGACGCTATATCGTGCATTTAGAGAGAGAGAGAGAGAGAGAGAGAGAGAGAGAAACTAGATGCTCGTACGTAGTAACTCCTACGGTTGATTCTCTCGTCGTATTAGGACGTTTGGAATTCAAGGGATTATTCCGTTCGCTCTCTCGACGCCTGTTTCGCTCGGGCATCGATATGAATTAGCGAAATACTCCTACGTTATAACCGCGTAATATATTGTTACGGGCGTTGTACGGCCGGGTGGTGGTGAACCGTTTCTCTCGCTTCATATAGTTCCATTCAGTATGTTATATACGACTGTTTATATGTGTGTGAGAGAGAGAGAGAGAGAGAGAGGTAGAAAATGGTTGTCGTGCCCGAGCTACGTCGGTCCGTATCCTGGGATGCCCGTCAATTCCTATTAACCCGGTGGAGCCCACGTGCCTAGCGCTCGCGAGTTTCCAACGCGAACCTACCATACCGCATTATTATATATATATATATATATATCTCGGTACATAGTTACACTGTTTGCAGAATAACTATATATATATATATGGCACATCCGGTGTACCGTGCAACACAAGTGGAGCCTCGGGCTCCTTTCGTCCCCCTTTAGCCTCTCTCTCTCTCTCTCTCTCTCTCTCTGTCTCTCTCACTGTCGTTCTCTCTCCCTCGTACCGTTCGCTCTTGACGTCGACGATATTACGGATCTCGACGAGATCGCACTTTGAGTCAGAATTGACGTACGCACGTCCCTGAATTCAACCCGTTTGTCATGTCCTCCATTTCGGTAACGCGCAATCCTGTTACATTATCTCCTCCATAAATCATCTATCTTCTCCTGACAAATCCAAGACAGCATCCATTTTCTGATCGTTCGAGAAGAAATTTTCGTATACATTACGTGAGAAACCAAGGTATTTCTATTTAATTTTGATTAAAAAATCAGGTATTTATTTTTCACACTGTTTTTTATTTTATAACTCATCGATTATATTCGTATATCTTATTTCATCGTACTATTATTTACTTCAATTATATCTCTAATTCTATTATGAATAAAAAATCATCGACAAAATTAAATAAAAATTTCAAGAAATATTTCAACAATTATTATTCCCAGCGGTAAAAGTTTGTAATTATTTTTTTCTATCCGATCGTAACAATTTATCGTCGCGAACGAGACTATCCTTTTGTCGTACGAATCGGTTCGTCGATCGTCCATACCACGTATCGACGTCCGGAATTGACAGAGGGTGAAAATCGACAAGAAGGGGCGGAAGGGTAGGAGCTAGGCGTGGATGAAGAACGGAGACATCGAAAACGAGAATCGGCGCCGACGAGAGACGAACGTGCGCTCAATTTAGGGCTTTCGTCTGGCTGTCGTGACTCTCTCGCCCAGGGTTTCGCAATTTGCTTAAGCAAACCAACCAAACCCCCGCCAGCCTTTCCACTCCCCTTTCTCTCTCTCTCTCTCACACACACACACACACACCTTCTTCGCTTCGTTTGCTGCCTCTTCTATGTCGAGGATATTCATATCCGTCGCGCCCTTCGCTATCACTCTGTTACCGACACTGTTTTATATTATATGACAGAGAGAGCGAGAGGAAGAGGGAAGAGAGAGAGAGAGAGAGAGAGAGAGAGAGAGAGAGAGAGAGAGAGAGAGAGAGAGAGAGAGAGAGAGAGAGAGAGAGAGAGAGCGAGAGAGAGAGAGAGAGGAAGAGGGAAAGAGAGAGAGAGAGAGAGAGAGAAAGAGAGGACGCAGATGTATGTATGTCTGTGTAGATATCGATGGCCGGTGAAGCCTTCAACCCTCTCGTCACTCACCCTTACGCCCCCCGCTACGAGTTCTCATCTATGCCGCGATGTTCCGATATGCGCATACATAAATATTGAATATCGGGCGGTAGAAATCTAATGCACCGTGTATGAGAAAACCGACAGCCTCGTCCGGATGTATTTAGGGTAGGTACCGGGAGTAAAATCTATCCCTCGCGTCAATATCACTGAGACCGGGAAGAAATTACGTGAATTCGTATAAATATTTTCGTAGTTTGTTTGTTCGGTCGTTTTGTTGGCTGAGTTTTTTCGAGCCTCCTCCTCCTCCTCCTCCTTGTCCCTCTTCTCTTCCCTCGCATTAATATTTATACGCTCGTTGAATTTCGCGTAATTCCCTCTCTCGTTCCTCGTCGCGCATACTTTCGTGCAGTAATCGCGCGAGATCCCTCGTTCTGTCCTCTTCGACTACTTTTCGACTATTGTTAGACGCGCTTTTTACTTATACGTCCAACTGCGCGTATCCCCGCTGTAAGAAAAATAAAGACATTATATGTAACGTGTGCTCGGGGCGGAACGCGAGATAATGTCAAGGCTTTTCCGTTATTCGCGATAACGAGATGGATTTCTATCTGTGTCGTTTGAGTTTTAACGATAAATTAATAAAAGTAGACAAAATTTGATTAAATTGATAAAAAACGTTATAAAACTTGGGACGAAAATAATTTTCGATAACATCGAGTATAGAACGTATTTCGTTCGACGAGACTCGAAAGGCTCGAAGAGGATGCGTTATCTTCGTTGTCTCGTGGCCAAAAAAAGAAAATTCGATATTTATGCGAGGTCTTCGACTCGGTGATAATTCCTTGTCGCCTAACGAAAACAGAAAACTCACTATGTATATGTGTGTATGTGTGTCTCTCTGTGTGCGTGTGTACGTGAAACGAAAATAAAAGGGCTGATAGATAAATAGAGCCTCGAGTTTCGCTGTCGTGGCGTCATTAATTACCGAAATCGTTCGCCATTTGACACGAGAGGGTGGAAAGAACGAGAGAGAGAAAGAGAGAGAAAGAGGGTGAGTCAATAGCCAAAACGTTTCAGATAATACCAGGCAGATACTTTCGTAGATATAGTACAAGGGAGAACGGGGGTGTAATGTTCAAAGATAAATATACATATATATATATATAGTAAACGTGGGTCAAATCGATCGTCGTTTACCCCGCACTATCAACAGAAACGACGATCCTCCATACACACGTCAATATATATATATCTACATACGAATATAGATATAGGGGTGCGGGTGTGTTCTCGGTTCGTTCCATGGAGAGTGCACCGAGCGTTGATATTCTTTCCCGAGACTATTCCGTTACTATCTTCCGTCCCCTTTTTTTTATACGGTTTTAATAGCCAAAGAGAGCAAGAGAAGGAGACAGAGAGAGAGAGAGAGAGAGAGAGGAAAAACACACACGGCGCTGTGCAATCATTCGTGTGTGCTCATAGAAACCTGACGCGAAACGTTCCTTCGATGGTCGTAGGAAATAAAAATAACGCGACCGCGAGACGGCGGCCAATTTTTTTTTTGTTTTTTTTTTGTTTTTTTTTTTACGAGTCTTGGCTACGCCATATCGCATTCCTCTTCCTCCCCCCGGAGCTTTTTCCCTCGGGCCGCGAGCGCACGAAGCCCCGCGACATCGAGAGGGAGCGGCACCCTCTCGCGGGAGTAACAGCAACCCTCCCCCCCACTCCCTCCTCTCCCACACTCCACCACGATGCCACTCATTCTCCATTTCCTGCTCGCCGTGCCACCTTTCTCTGCCTCTTTCTCACTTTACTCTGCAATGCCGCGCTTTTGCCGTCGAAGGTAAAGAGCGATGGAACAGAGTTCTTTGGATAATGTAGTCGATTCGAAGACCTACCACCCCTCATCCTCTACTCTTACCCCTTAGTCGTTCCTGAAACATTTCGAAGAGCAGTCGATGGTGTGTGGAAACCAGACAGAGTGAGAGAGTGAGAAAGCGAGAGAGAGAGAGAGTGAGAGAGAATGAGAGAAAGAATGAGAGAGAGAGAGAGAGAGAGAGAGAGTCGACGCGAGGTACATACATATCGAACCGGTCGGGGCGAGGTTATAGACGAGTAAAAGTACCGAGTAGCAAAGAGAGCACTTCTCGTCGCTTTCGTACACCCTTCTCCGCCCACGCTCCTTCCCTCCCTCGTTCCTTCCACCACTTCACCTTTTAGAATCGCCCGATCCCTTGAAAGCTTCTCTTACTACTCTCGCGTGTCGCCCACTCTTATGCATTCGCTGGCTCTGCATCGAGCCCCGAGAGACCAAACCAGACACACGATGGTGAATGATCTCACTATTACGTCGGGTGAACGGGGACGAGGCAGGGAGGGAGAAAAGGGGGGTGTGGGTCGAGATAGTTACATGCATATACATAATGTATACGCGTGTACTCGAAGAGATCCCTTTCCGATCAATTTCACGTTCGATTTATCATGCCGCGTTCGACTGGGTCTCGTTTTTTATTTTTTTATTTTTTTTTTCTCATAAATCGAAAGAAAAAAATAATGAAAAAAAAATGAAAATCCTCGGTTCGTCGAGGAGATACAATTTTTGTAAAGAATGTCAAAATTGTGTATATTACATAAAGTGAAAAAGATACGATTGCGTGCTTATGACGTGAAAGGTCGACGGGGCGAGAGGTTAACTCGCGCGAACGATTATCGTGATTATCTTCGTTGTAACGATAACGCGAAGTTAAAGACTCTTCTTATCTTTTTTTTCTCTTTCTTTCATTTTCTTCTTCTTCTTCTTCTTCTTCTTCTTCTTCTTCTTCTTCTTCTTCTTCTTCTTCTTCTTTGACTCTGAGTATTCGCCGGGTAGATCTGGTTTCCTATCCTTTCTCACGAGTTCACCGAGGGCTCGGTAGATGGACAGCTATATAGGTAGATAGAGAATATATATATATATATATATATATATATGTATGTATGTATGGATGAGAGCACTACGAAGAGGGTACGGGACATTCAACATTCTCGATCTAATCGTTCTCGCCTCGACGACCTCTCTCTCGAGTCAATTTCTGTATCGCTCTCGCCAATCGCCTGCAGAAAAGCGAGCGAGAGAATTTTCCTTCGCGCGAGTCTTTGCCTTTGCCCCTCCCCCCCCCCCCCCCCCCCCGCCCCTCCCGTCATCCTTTCTCCTCGAGGCGAGAGACTCGAACACCTTCTCCTGATCTCTTCAGTCACTCTCGCCTGTATTTATATACATGTATGCACGTGTGTGTCTGGATATATATAAATATATATGTATGCAACCCCATTGGTTCGATCTCAGTGAGAAATACGTTCTTCTGCTTTTGAAACGAAAGTCCTCTCTTGGAAGACCAGCAGCCATTCCCCTCTCTGTCTTTCTCTCTCTCTCTCTCTTACCAGTCCTTCACGAATAAAGCGCTATCTCTTTCTTTCTCTCTCTCTCTCTCTCCCTCTCTCTCTCATCGATATATCTACGATAACGTCATCCTCTGCGGTCTCTCGCCATGACTACGAGAGAACCCTTTTAGCCGTTCGTACCTTTCAAAGATATTGGAAAATCGTGGACAAGAGACTACACAGCCACTCGGCTCTCTCTCTCTCTCTCTCTCTCTCTCTTTCGCCATTTTTCGTACACCTCTCTCACCGCGTTTCACACATTCGTACCTAACGTCGGCGTAATTGAATGAACCCTCTCACGAGACGCGTGCTTTTGATCTTGAAATGAAAAAAAAGAGACCAATGTTTCTTTTAACCCTCCCCTACTCGCGAACTAAACATACAAATTGCATGCATATTTGAAAATTTGGTATGAATTTTGTTAATTTGTTTCTTTTTTTGTTTTAAAGTACGATAAATTATTAAATTTTCAATATTTAAAATGTGCGGAGAGTGTCGAAAATAAAATGCTCGCTCGGATAATATCGCGGAAATTAACTTTTCGTGTACGAGGGGGGTGTTTTTTCTTTTTCATTGTTTTCGGTTTGCCAGTGTTGTACGTACGGGACGAGGAGAAAAAGAATTCATTGGAGGGGGTTTTCCCTCTGGACACGTTAACGAGATAGGGTTTCTGCAAAAAAAAAAGAAAAGAGGGGTTGGTGAGAGAGAGAGAGAGAGAAAAGGGTTGGACCAGAGATTGAACGAGTAGGTACTCTCGCAGAAGCGGAGAGCGCTCGAATTAACGCTCAAGGGTACGTAACGCAAGGAGAGCACGTGCGAGCACTTTGCACCGGATGCACTCTGGCGTGTGCATTCGACGCGCACGCATGTACCCTTGCGAATATATATATATATATAATATATATAATATTCACGGTTCAAGCTTTAAAACTCTTATACCCACAGTCATTAGCATACCTAATACGCATTTCTTTTTTTTGTTCATTACTACAGCAATTAGACTATTGTAAAAAGTACGTCGTGAATGAGCGAATTTACACGAATTAGTATCATGCCCGGGGTATCAGGATGCGTGGCAACGTTTGGAGGCCAAGCAGTTATTAAGAAAAGAAAAAGGGCTAGAGAAAGTCTTCTCGCGTTTATCACTCCATCGAGTTATATGGACTACACTTATAAATTAGGGAATAAGAATTAAAGATATGTGTGTATTTACCACGTGGTCCACTGGCCTGTGTGTTTAGTATATCTATATAATCGCGCTCTGTCTCTCTCTGTATCTCCCCCCCCCCCCCCCTCTCGCTCTGTCTCTGTCTGTGTTCTCGCTGAGGCCCGGCTGACGCTTGGCTATATAGTGGGGTTGCCGCGCATGCGCCTTCGCACTCACAAAAATTATACTGCAGATTAATTATTTCTCGTGTTCATCTTGTTGAATTTTTTCAAAAATTATTTACACTTTTATCTATACGAAAAAAGGTCGATTATTCTCGATTATGAAGTTTTTCGACTCATCGACGAATAAACAATTGTCAATTGTATCTTGAATACATTTGTTTATATTCAAGAGTAGCAAAACTATCATCCCTCAATCTTTCCATTGTTTTTTTAAATCTTCACAATAATTCTCATTTATTCTAAACACCAATAAATTCAAACACAAAATTCAACAGTACCTAAAACGATACGAATGCTCTACTAAAATCACGCTTCTTTCACCCCCTCTCTCATACAAATGAGGCTAGAAAATAGTCTTTGAAAAAAAAAGAAAAAGATGAAATAGCAAAAAAAAAACAAAAATCCATACCCCATATCGCCTCGAAGCAGGACGCATCCCACTTGCCCACTGTTGTATTCACTGATCTAATATGCGGCGGTATTGTTGTCGGTAACAACGTTTCACCCCCCGTTGAATGAGCCCATGGTGGTATCGAGCCACGTGGATATATAGTCGTTTAATTATCGTCGAACGTGGCGCACTCTCGAATGCACTGGCTGCATGTTGTATATTAGCGTCTATATGGGCGGTACATTTGTACACGTATTACGTACACGCCGGAGAACGAGTCGAAAGCAGTTATACAGAGCAGACACGCGCCCCGTCGAGCGTGACATGAGAGGGTTATTCGCGCTGTACACTCCTCCGAACCCGGTTGCTCACCCCCTCCCTGTCCCGCCCCTTCTATCTTCCGAATCGTGATCCAAGAGTGCACATGCACACCAAACGCATTTAATTCGTATCACTTTGGGAGGGTTAGGGGTTGAGGAGGGTGGGTGAGTCGTCGCATCTCCGCATTCTGCAAAATGGACGACACCCTCGTCACGGGGTCCTCTTCGGTACGTATCATCCCCCTTGATGCTCGCTCGTACCTACCCGAGTACATTTTACATGAATTCTATGGAGTTCATTCACTCTGCGTCTCTCTCTCTCTCTCTCTCTCTCTCTCTCGTTCTCTTGTTGCTCCAATACATGCTTCGCAACCCTTCGCAATTTCTTTTTTTTTCTGTCTCTCTCTCTCTCTCTCTCTATCGCTCACCCTTTCAACCGCTTTAACACGCTTCGTCGCTCTTCCCACCGGTTTTTATCGCTCGTGTATTTTTTTTTCTCTTTTTTATTGTACATTTTTCTTTTAGGGTAAACTTCGAGTGTCGGAGAGAGAGAGAGAGAGAGAAGCAGCGTTCTTAAGTGGGTCAAAGATGATAATTTCTTTGATAAAAGAAAAAAGAAAGAAGAAACGTTACATCTATTTTATTTTTGTTGGTTCTTACATTTTCTTTCAATTTTATCGGGTTTTTAAATTTGTTCGCTTCTTCTTCTTCTTCTTCTTCTTCTTTTTGTTATGTAACATTTCATCATCCAAAGTATTCGTGAATCGAATGAGAAAAGCGAACGAAAAGCGATCGCCGTGCGCCTTTTTTCGCACCAAAGTTTTCGCATTTCCTCGCGCAATCTTTTTATATAAAAAAAATCTCTCTCTCTCTCTCTCTCTCTCTCTCTCAATATATATATATATATATGTATTTTCCAATATGAAACCTTATATTGCATTGCCGCGATGCACATACGAGGCGAGTGTAAGAAGCTTGTGCATAAATACATATATATATAAACTAGAAAGAAAAAGAGAGACAGGCAGAAGCTTGGAATATTTTCCATACCTTTCCTCAACACCCCCGCCCCTCGCGTCTCATTCCGCGATCCAGGAATCGAGAGTTCTGGAATTTCCTTTCGCATACCTTGCCCACCCCTCCCTTTTCGTCGACTCCCTGCTACCCCCTTGGCGCTTTTCTCACACGTCCGTTTTCTCTTTCTCTCTCTCTTACTCCTTCTCTCTTTCTCTCTCTCTCTCTGTCTCGGCCTCGCTCGAAGAGTACAGTGCAATACGATCGCTTTTACACGTACACCTCGAGCCAGCGGCAAATAATGCCCGAGACGTTACCCCCACCAGCCCTCTCACGCCCCTACGCGAGGAAAATTCCTTTCGTGTTTTCTCGAGCATCGCATTCTTATTTTTCACGATATATAACCTCCTGTCCGATGACGCTTTTTCCCCGAGACTTTACCTCTGTCGAGGACTGACGAGGGCGAGAAAAACACCCCTTCCCGCATACGTGACGTTTCATTCGCGATTCTTGTTTTTTTTCTTCGAGTCAACGTAGTCACGAGCATTGACGGACGAATATAATATACGAACGGTAACGAGAAAAGGAGAGAGAGAGAGAGAGAGAGAGAGAGAGAGAGAGGAGAACGAGATCGAAAAAGAAGGGGAAAAGGAAGGGTGTGATAAAAATATAAAAAAAAGACACACGTCTCGACGACGTGATGTAGGTGGGGGGTGTTGGAACTTGCGATCGTTTCGCAAGACGGTTTCCATGTATTATCCATTTCGAATCATTCGTCGCGAGTGTCGTAACGAGAATATGGCTCGAGGTATAAACGAGAGAAAGCACATCGGGCAGGGTGAGAGAGGTCGTTCGAAATGGTGCGAAGATTATTACCAGTCGCGTGGATAGAAACGAAGCTGAAACGAAGCTGTACGGCACGCAACGGGAAATAAAAGGGGGAGGGGGTGGCTTTTTTCTGCGACGAAGAGACGGGGAAAAAACATCCTGGGGGAACGAAATTATCCGACAATTTTCTCGATATTATCAATTTGCATAATTTGCTCAAACTTTTTCAAAATAATTTCATAAATAGGGGAGCTGGGGCCATGTTGTAACACTTTTTGGGAAAATTTATGTAAAAACGAAACTAGACAATATTTCTTAATTATAAAAACATGACTTGCAAGATTAACTATCTGAGCTTCTCGTGAAGTAATATTTGAAGATTCGTTCGTATTGTTTATCTGGGGGGTATTTAAACAAAAAAAGGGGCACGTGTTAGAACTTACACCGTATTCGAGGCTCGTTGTAAAATCCTTGGGGCCTGTAGTAACATTAAAAACACTACAGTACGTGCTCAATTTATTTATGTTCGTTAAATCTTTTTCGAAAGGATTAAAATATATTAATATATAAAAGTATGTGACTTACTACTTACTAAGAAAAACAACATTATTAATCAACATTATTAAACAACATCTCTTAATCTACTCTTTTATTATATGTACTCAGGTATGTTGAGGCTCAGATTCCTTTGTAGTTTTAACAATAATAATTATAGAATATCAAATCATATTAACAATTATCTATTTTCGGCATAAAATAATTCAGTCATTATCCGAAGTGCAAATCGGGTATATAAATGAGATCGTATCTCCTGTCGCGCATTTCACGTGAGACCACAATTTGCACATAATGCACTCTACCCATTCTTCGTTATTAGAATCCCCATAAGCTTCGCCACAAGCCAAACAAAACCATTCATCTGACTCAGATTCTTAATCAGATGGCAAAATTTTATTTTCAACTTTTTCTACTCCTTGTCTTTTTTTAGTCTTATCCTTTTCGCCCTTTTTTCCTTTTTCTTTATTTTTTGACCGACTATTTGGTTTTCTCTTGTTAATTTTCTGCTCGTGTTTCTTCCCCAAAGCTTCCTTTTCCGATGTATCTGTTAAAACAGAGCACTTTCTGTTACGCTGAATCCGGTTAGTTTTTTTCCGTGGCGGAGCTTTTGGAAGAGGCTTAATTTTTGAAGGTGACAAATTTGATTTGGTTTGAAGACCCGAAGAACATGCAGTTGGTTCGCAACCGTGGGAAATCGCTTGAGCTGGAGCATATGAAGGAGGGGTAGTTTCCGTGTGTAAAATATATTCTGAAGCAATGTTACAACTTGCCCCGCAAATTTGTTATAACTTGCCCCACAGTACATTTTCTGACACAAACGTAGATTAATAAAAATCAATATAATTTAAAGGAAAATCAACTCCGTCTATTCGAACTTCAATAATTTATCTATCGATTGGAATTAATAAAACAGTTAAAATCCTTTAATAAAGTACCAAACAGCAAAAAATCATGAATAACAATCTACATTGTTTACGATTTTTTATGATTTATTAATTTTTTTCACAAAATTTCCAATTTTTTTTTTCGATCGCGCTATCACGGAATCAACCCGACAAAAATCCCCGACAGCTCTGTCCCCTGGACTTGCCCCTAGAACAAACACGCCGTCCTGTAAAAATTATCGTCGACGGCGGCAAACACATTTTTATTCCCGACGAAATTACTTGCGCCGAGCTCGCGAGAAACTCGAAATATTTTAGTCGCACGGCAAAGAGAAAAACGAGGAAAATAAAAGAAAATAAAAAAACCAGCAAAGGAAAGAATTTTTTTTGTTTTTTATCTATTTATTTATTTTCTTCTTCGTCGACCAAGCGAAGCGTTAATCGAAATAAAACGCGTCTCGAGACCGCGGAATATATCCTCCGCTCGATCTTCCAATTCCCGCCTCTGCTCTTTACATACACACACACACATACACCCACACACATATATATATATATAGCCATTTGGCAAAGGAGACTTTGTAAATTCGGAGACTGACGAGTAGACGAAGTACGCGGTGAAGAAGAAGGAGGCGAAACGAAGGGTGGGGGGGGGGGAGTGGCAAAGCAAAGCAGAGCACAACTGTCAGCTTCCGCATCGTGAAATATCCCGTACCGAGAGGGCTTTTTCACGACGAGAGATAGAGATAGACAGAGAGAGGTAAACGAGGATGGGAGATGAGAATGAAGGAGATAAGGAAACGTTGGAAAACGACCGAGAGAGAAAGATACAAAATGAGAGATAGAGAGAGAGAGAGAGAGAGAGAGAGAGAGAGAGAGAGAGAGAGAGAGAGAGAGAGAGAGAGAGTAGGAAACGTCGCGACGAGAACTGAAGCGAAAATCGAAAGAGAGCGCGCGCGCTCACCCTCGCGCTGATGTGACCTGCACTCTCTCTCCCGGTGTTTCGGCTTTCCGAGCCGCTAGAGAGAAAGTAGAAAGATAGAAAGCTGCCCTTATATATATATATATACATGTGTGTATGTGTGTGTTTCCGTGTTGTAGACACTACAGTGCACCCCGCGTAGAAATTGGATGGAACAGAAACGTCGTTAACGTCCTTGTTACTTGTTCTCGACTCCGTCCTCTAGACTATGAGAGAAGCATCTTCGTTCTTTTTCTGTTTTTTGTTTGTTTGTTTGTTTGTTTATTTCGACTCTCGACGTTTTGTCGCAATCTCCAATGTATATTTCTTCTTACGTAGAGAGAGCGTACGCTCAACGTTTTCTCGCGCGTATAAGGGTTGGAAGCCAAGACGTATTTTCACCTTTCGCGTAAAAACTTCAAAGAAATACGATATCACACGGGGGCGAACGTTTGTGCGCGGATACGAAACGTCGAACGATACGCGGAGAATTGGAAAGCGAGGAGAGTAAGAGAGAGAGAGAGAGAGAGATAGAGAGACGCTTGAATTTATTTCTTTTTCACTCGTTATTCTCAATGTTCTTTTGTTTATTTTTATTCTCGTTAAGTCATCACGTTGTTTCCTTTATTTGTTTTTTTACGCAGGTCGATATACATACGGCCGTAAGAATTTTATGACCGATTGTTTTCGCAATAACGAGATGTGTGGGAGAGAGAGAGAGAGACAGAGAGACAGAGAAAGAAATGAAATAAAGTTTAGTGGACAATTTTCCGTGACTTCCGGTAAAACGGCAAAAAAAAAAAACAAGCGAGACGAGAAGAAAGTGAGGTTTGAGGAAAAGAAAGAGTTAAAATTCTCTCGTTCTACGGAACTCGCGAAATGCCCTGGCATACGCTCAGCCCTCACCCCCCTCCCTCCTTCCTCACGCTGACTAACGCGTTCTTGGACGCGGAAAGAGAGTGAAGAATAAAAAAGAAGAAGGTGAGGTGGAACGAAGGGAGGGGGCGCAAAGAGAGATAAAGGCACACGGTCGTTAACCCGTTCGCTCTCGAGTCGCTGCATAATGCATAATAATTTCGTGTGGCTCGACGAAGAAGAGCCGCGGCACAAACGCTGCCAGAAAGAAAGAGAGAGAGAGAGAGGGAGAGAGAGAGAGAGGAAAAAGAAACCGGTAGGGAAAGAGAACAGAAGTGCCCTATAGGAACGCGGATATAGACGAGAGACGTCCTAGTGCGCGAACATCGGCCGATCCTTTTATCGCCCACGGAACAAGGGAGAGGAACAACTAGCCAGCCATTGCTCGGGGATTCTAGCCACCCTCTCTAGACAACGTATTTTTCGCGAAAAATCCACGAGCCGAGTTGTCGGTGAGCTTGTGGCTTTTTTAAAAATCTTTTTTGTTCTTTTTTTTTTTAGCAAAAATTTCAATCCCACGAATCCTTAAAAATTCATTTCCCAATTTTACGGATTTTTCACTTCGCGAAAGTAAACAAAAAAACGCTCTTGGTAACAAAAGAACATCGAGGAATGAAACGATATTAATTTCGCGCAACGAAATAATAATTAATTAACATTTCACGATGGCGACTGTCGATAATGAATTATTCATTATTTTATTATCGATAATTAAATATGAATTTATTTATTAACGATAATTGAATATTCATTATTTTGTGATCGTTAATTAGGTTGAGATTTCTTGTTTCAACGTATACTTTTCTTGGTTTCTTATTTCGCGAATTATCGTCGTTAAGGCAATGTTCGTTACTCGACCCTCACCCTCACCCCCTCGACACAGTTTTCCATATATCCATATATTTCTCGCAATTCGAATAACGGTCGAAGGTATTTCCGCAACAAAAATCCATAACAAAACGGGATTTCGCGCGACGCAACGTGATTTTACGCAGAGCCAAACAGGCGGAAGGTGGATAAAAAAAACAGAGAAATCCAAAGGGACACGAGAGAATGTATCTGTTGGACGTGAATAACAATGATACGATGCGGGAGCTCTGTATAAAAATCCCTTACACCATCCCCTAAGCACGCTGTACGGATGGATTTCTCTTGTACGAAAGAGGAGGGGAAAAAAACAAAAATAAATGAATATATAGGATTGGGATTTCCTAGGCCTGTGTGTTTGTTATTTCGCAGGGTAGGAGGAGAGCGTTATATGGACGTTGGAGAGGAGGGTGGAATGAGGCTCGAGAGTCGAGCTTTCACGGCAAAGGGACTGACGAGAGAGAGAGAGAGAGAGAGAGAGACTCGTCTTGTGTGGTACGAGGAGGAATTCCATCCAGTTTATGTATGTATATATATATGGAAAATAAGGGTCGTCGTAGGCGGGGTTGGGATGCGCGGAAAAACGGGAGAACGAGCACGGACACACAAACGGACGTACGTGGAAAAGGGGGATGAAAGTGCCAACGGAGCGGGTCCGGAACTCTCTTCTTATCGGCCTTTGCAACCAACCCCTAACGTGGACACTCCGGCTGGGTTGCGATCACGACGTAAAGAGGGTGGAAAGGAGAGTGCGAGAGGGTTAAAGAGAAAGAGGATGGCGCGGTAGGACAGGGGGGGAGGGGGCGATGGCTTGGAAAAAGGGTGGACAGCGTGAAAGGAAGGTATTTCTGAAGGGGAGAGCGAGGGTCGGGGAGGGAGGTGGGGTTGGGAGACGAGGGTAGTTCACTAAAGGGCCCAGGGGTTGGTAAAGCGTCCAGTCAGACTTTGTTGGATAAAGCGACGAAGCACCTACCGCGGACGAGAGACGACTGTACGACGCGATAATACCGCGTAGGGGTTTGTCACGAATAAGCGAAATAAAGCAAACGCCTATGGAAGTTGAAATTACAAACGAACAAAGAAAAAAATGGAAGAAATAAAAACAGCGACGATGAAGAACGGTTGAAAAAGAATTCACGCGAGGAGAGAAAAAATCTCTTTTTGTGAGAAAAAATGTCGAATGCATCGGGCCGTGAAGGGGTGTGCTGATAATATACGTAGAGTGCTTTTGCGAAATTTTCACGGTATCCGAAAATTCTACGGGGTGCAATTTAATTAATGCGACCATCGCTACATTTTCATCCCTCTACCCTTCTGCTTTATGCTTATACTCTCTCTCTCTCTCTCTCTCTCTCTCTCTCTCTCTCTCTCTCTCTCTCTCTCTCTCTCTCTCTCTCTCTCTCTCTCTCTCTCTCTCTCTCTCTCGCTCTCTCCCTCTTTTTTTTTTTGGTATTATATATTTTCATTCAATCGATCAACGTTCACATTTACCTCACGGATCGATTATTTTGTCAAGAAAATGTCGCGCATACAAATTTTGGAACGTCGTAATCTTGGAGACCTGCTGCGACCCCACGTGTTATTTCATTAAACGAGGAATATTGTTGACGCGCACGACGTTATACGCCACCGCGGTGTTATAAAAGCGACATCTTCCGGTCCAGATACCGAAACACGCGACGAAAGTTTATGACGCGTTTGTTATTAATCTTACCCTCGTGTATATGTATGTATAATGAAAGAGCGTCATCTCGAACGACCTCGGGCGACCGAGCTTGCGAAATGACCGAGGTAGCCCCCGGTCGAGTTGCTCGTTTAAACACACTCTCTCTCTCTCTCTCTCTCTATTTCTCTCTCACAAACATACACACACACAACTCCTGGATAAACGGCGATAGTTAGCGGCACGAGCTTTCGTGACAAGGGTCGAACTTGACCCCCGGTATAACCTGACGCGCGAGAATTTTCCCTCCCTCTCGCTCTCGTCGGCCCGCACCGTGTTTATCGCGCGACAACCATCCCTCGATTCCCCCATGACCCTTATCTTTCATTCACGATTCGATGATCGCTGATAAATATATATATATATATATATATACCTCCGATTGTAAATATATATATATATTTATATTTACAATGGGAGGGAGAGAGAGAGAGAGAGAGATGGAATTGTGACGGTAATGATGATTCGACCATTCGTCATTTTGTTCCTGAATTCAGGCATGATGGATAAGCCATTTTGTCACGGTTTTCGGAGGTACACCGCCATCGCGGTCGAACAATAACGTTCGTTTCGATCAGCACGATTTGGAAATTAATTATTATGAAAATTAATAGGATGAAAATAGGTCGCGCGAGGCGAGAGTCGCTCGGGACGACTCATCGTTCCGCGTTAATTATCGAACGACGAGGATGAACGATCGTTAATTAGACGGTTCGCGTCCGATTATTATAGGGTCAACGACACATAATCGGGATGTTATTTATTTTGTTTATTATCATTTCAAAATAACACAAGCGTGTACACTCATCGAGTATTTTTCGAACAAGAAAATAATGCATTTCATTGCAGGACTGCTGATTAGAAAAATTAATGAAAACATACAAAAAAAAAACGAGCTTTTTTTAAAATAATTTTTTCGGAACAATTA
Organism: Netelia virgata; assembly: GCA_951802705.1. Taxonomy (NCBI): domain Eukaryota; kingdom Metazoa; phylum Arthropoda; class Insecta; order Hymenoptera; family Ichneumonidae; genus Netelia; species Netelia virgata. The sequence goes on along the minus strand of OX637867.1, from coordinate 34,046,232 downwards.
TACGAAATTATCTCGAAAACGAAAAACCTCGGAGATCGCCCTATTATTCTTGAAATAATTATAACAATGAGAGGCATTTTCGTTTTCCGTTATAACAATACGTTAGTGGTATCGCGAACGATTATACGCGCTTTCCGCAATTTTTCGCTCGGTAAAATCGTATGAAATACGTACCGCGAAACGGGATTTGAAATCAGGCGCTCGCACCAACAGCATTGTGTTATATTATGCGTAGGAATAATTTCACCCAAAGGGATAATACGCGAGCGGGATGTTACGCGATATCCGATGAAAGACCGGTGAGATTGCGTGACATATAATTTGCAATCCTATCTCGCTCTCTCTCTCTCTCTCTCTCTCTCTCTCTCTCTCTCGCTCTCTCTCTCTCTCGCTCTCTCGTTGATGCAATTGGCGAAAGAAAATTTACAAATATCGCGTTCAATTAAAATTGATACACGCGTATTTATCTCGCGTATATATGCTGATTGACAACACAATTGAACGAATACTGCATCAATATATGTTCCGCTTTCAATGCGGTTTCACTTCGATACAGAAATTTGCACAGTACATTGATTACTGCGTTTCGTATATATCCATATATCGGTATATATATATATATATATTGATATAACGAACGAGATTTCATGCTATCTATCGTGCCACGCGTTTACACAAATACACAGCATCTCCGGTCCACCGACGGTATAACGTCAATTTCCCGAGCACGCGGAAGCGAAAACAAGACCGCTCGTACATCGGCCAATATTACATCGGCCACCTCGAAAATTCTCTCGCCGTTGTGCCTGCTCTACATCATATACGCGAAATTATTAAATATATTCCGAGATCCGTGTTTGAATATCGTATATTACGTTTTTATCTACTGTTTTTGATTTTCTCTTTTTGTAAATTCCTTCATACAAATATGTTTTCCGATTAATTTTCATCTATAAAAGACCATTTCCCCCCATATTTTTCTTTCAACATCGACAAAAGATCAAAGTTGTCCACGGCATTAACGCGCCACAGTTTTTCTCGTTTAAAAAGCGCGTGTTTGTTTTTCGTATCCATTAGCTTTTTCGTTGAAATATTTATCCTTGTTTTTCATGTTTTTATTTATTTCATTTCGCGACAACATTTACGACCTAAAAATTCGATAAATATTTTGTTTTTTAGGCACCCGGGGGGAGAGGGAAGTGTGTGGAAAATTCAAACGAAAGTACGGTGGATTAATGCGAGCGGAGCGTTTTTGAAAAGTTCCGGCGTATTAAAGTGAGATGAAGACGTGATCCACTCGCTATATATATATATATATATATATATATATATTATATATTTCCGTGTACAACGTACCCTATAGAGCTTTTACTGGGAAAGAGCTCTACATAAGCTCCTGTCGACTTTTCAAACGCGGCAATGAATGGCTCGCGGCTCGGGCTTCCGTTTGGCCCCTCGCCCCTCGGTGTGTGCGCCGGCAAGTTTGAGGAATCGCTCGCTATCACGCGATTCAACCAACCCCTATATACCACACGGTTTTCACTGTTTTCTATACTCGCTATTTTCGCGGTCTGTGTGGGGCAAATGCATCTGCTGTTATGTGGGTGCGCGCGCACGTGGGAGAGGGAGTGGGGGTTGAGCCGTTTTGTCTCGCAGCCGGTTAAGAGCGTAAAAAGCTCCGCGCGCACCGATCTCGACAGTGGGGCGTTCTATTCTCACCCTTTCCCTCCCTCCCTCTCACTCGTCTATATGTATAACGATACGAGGAAATACATGTATATATATATATATATATATATTTGTACGTAAAGCTAACTGGCCCTCCATAGCAGCGTAATGATAAAGCTGGTGCGTTCGTTCACGATTATTCCGCGGATTTCCATGCTTCGTAGGTACACGTATTGTTTAGAACGAACGATGAATATATAATCTTCGAAAAAGACATATATACGAAACGTTGGAGGTTCGTTACGAACGAATAACGATTTTTTCTTTTTTTCAATTTTTGAAATTAATTTTGCAAGATTTTAATATTCATTCTTAATTTTAAATAAGCAAAGCGTATTCGATTTTATTAAATTCGTCGTCGAACGATCGAGTCGCGGCGATGGTCGATTTTCCAGGAAACAAAAAAAAAGAAAAGAAAAACGATAAAAAAAACAAAACCCCGATCGTTCGTCGAATCGGGACGAAACATTCGTAACGGCCCAGCGAATATTTAGGGTCGAAAACCGAAGGGACGAGAAACGACTGGGCAACCTGTGTGTACCGGCGGGTGGAGAGGGCCAGGGGGCGGGGGAGGTTATCGTTGAAACGAAATGTGGCGAAAGCGGTCGTCGCAAACACACGAGGTATAGTGGCGGGTGTGGTGGTGAGGGATGCGGGGGAGGGGGTGGTGGGTGGTTCATGCCCTCCGGTCATGAACAACGAGCGCGCGGCTTGAATATATGCGCGAAGCCACCGACGGTTTGTCTCTCGTCCAAAACGTAACGCGCGAGCCCCCCCCCCCGCCCCCCTCTCCCCTTATCGCCGCCGTTCTCAACCCGCGCGCAACCCCGAGAGCGAAAAGCAAAAACGAGTATTATTGGATTTCGGTTTGCGAACGAAAATTAGCAACGCACGAGTCCACCGAATAAATATTCCGCCAATTCGGTTAGGTAGCGAGTGTATGTCTATGGTGGAACGAAGAGTGGGGCGGAAGAGGGAGAGGGGAGGGCCCTGGTGCCAGAGGGACAGGAAGAGGATGTGCAGAGGATGAGAAGGCAGCTAATCGAAATCCCAGTCGTTACGAATAATGGAAAGTACGCTCGTTTCCACTCACTCACCCTCGTCCCTCTCTCTCTCTCTCTCTCTCTCTCTCTATTTTAACTTTATTTTCTCCCTCTCAACGCTGCTTCATGTGATTCTCGGTTTTTACTCCAATTGTTCCCGGCAATATGTTTCACCGAATGCTCTTTCTCTCTAACCCGTTCTCCATTACTCTCATCACATTCGCCAATTCTGTTCTCTCTCTCTCTCATTTCGTTGCCACATAACGGAGATCACTCACAGTAGCCAATATAAACTCGCTCTATTGGTTCTTGATTCTACCACGTTACCGATCATTAAAACTTTCCCAGAAACAATCGGTTGTTGTTTACGTCGGAAAACCGCTGCAAAACGATGCACGATTTTTCGCGCATTGTCTAGATTGTTTGCGATTTTCTTGTTTTTGTTTTCTTCTTCTTCTCGTTTTTGTTTTTATACGCGCGTTGATCAATGTTTTTTGTTTGTTTTAAATTAATTTCTTCCCGATCGCTTTTTGTTCGCCATTGAGCCATTTTAGTTTTATTTTATCGAGTATCGAGAACGGGCTTTTATTCTTTCGAGAATGGAATTTTAGACGCGGTTTGTCTCTGAGAAATATTTATAAATCACACACATACTACACATACACATGTATATGTGTGTTATACTACGTCTACGTAACACATACCTATATAACCATTATGAAACGTGCGAGACCTCGTTGATCTCCGTTTAGCCGACGCAGCTTCAGCCCGGGGCTCCGGATCCGTTAGGGAAGGGGAGAAGAAAGTGGTGGTAGGACGAGGAGATGGAGAGGGGGATGAAACACGATGGCGCTCCACGACGATAACGATAACATCGATAATCCGGGAGCACACAGCTCTCATCCGCGCATTAGCCTACGTTTACAGCGATCTCTACTGCGAGAGCCCCGAGAGAGAGAGAGAGAGAGAGAGAGAGGGTCTTTTCGACAAGCGCCACAGAGAGTGCGAAAGACAGTGAGAAAGAGAGAGAGAGAGAGAGAGAGAGAGAGAGAGAGAGAGAGAGAGAGAGAGAGAGAGAAAGAGAAAGGGAGGACGGGCGAGAGAGTTTCCTTTACCGCGCCACACGCACCGCAGAGCATAGAAGTGCTGCCCCCCTTCTCTGCCGAAGATATTAAATTATCACTGAGAAAACAAAGTGAGGTAAAACCACGGTACGAGAAGAAGCAAGAGGATGTTGAAGAGGTGAAGTAAGGGGGGAGGAAGATACCTTTGTAATATCAACTGCGCGACCCAGGCCCAAAGTGGTTGGACGAAAACCCACGCGCGCACGAAGAGGCTTTCCCTTTATATTACTAGAGGGGTGATGAGGTGGTGGTTGAAGGAACGGAGCATTTCATTCTCTCTACCGGCGTTACGAGAGAGAAAGAGAGAAAGTGGGAGAAGAAGAAGAAGAAGACGAAGAAGAAGAAGAAGAAGAAGAAGAACAAAAAATGAGGGGGATGAGAATTTGTCTTGGGCTTCCTACAGCTTGCGCGCCAATAAAAGAGCTCTTACGTTCTCTCTTCACTCTCTCCTCTCTCTCTTTCTATCTCGCGCTCACTCTCCTTCTATTTCACTCGTCTTTTACCACAGAGAACCATTTTCTTAGGGAAAAGCGTCTCGTTGCGAACGAAATTATTACGTAAAGGAAAAAGTAGCCGTGCGTCGTCGAGTTCAACATTTTTATCACGATATATATATATATCGTGATAAAAATGTATCTCTCTATATATAGAGAGAGAGAGAGAGAGTAGATCGTGCGCCAATATCGTTCTCAATACAATGAAGCAATGATTTTTTAATGCCGGCATATAAAATTTCCTCACGTACCTATCTACGCTATATGCGCATTTTCTCTCGCACTCTCTCTCTGTCTCTCTCTCTCTCTCTCTCTCTCTCTCTCTCGGGAAATCGTTCGAGTCATCTTGTTTTCCATCGTTGAAGAAAATCGATTTCGATTACCATTCGGCAAGCTTGAAACACCACGTGTATGGAACTGCTCCGCTTCTGGTCTTCGACCCTTCGCCAGAGGGGTGGATAGAGATAGATAGAACGAGAAGCGAAGGCGAGAGACAGAAAGAGAGAGAGAGAGAGAGAGAGAGAGAGAGAGAGAGAGAACGGATACAGCAGCCAATCGTCGTAGAGCTGGTCTGGTACTAACTCTATATACTCATGGCTCTCGCGACCACGTACACGACCCAATTCCAGAGCTCGTTCCCGTTATAACTATACGTCTCGTACAGTTCGGATACCTTGAAATTCAAGGGACCAACTCTTGCCCACAATTCGTTACTTCGTCATGAATAGACGAAACGACGTCACACACTCACTCAAACACACACACACACATACACATTGTGTTCCCTATCTCTCATCGTTCACGTTGAACTTCGTTTCTCCGATCATGTTTTCTCGATCGCACTCGTGTACCGTCCATTCTCGACTCGTTAACGTCGAGAAAGAAAAGAAAAAGAAAAAAAGGAAAGAAGTAAAAAAACGTCAATAATAGGTTTCGCATGTCGAACACGACACGTGTATCATCGAGGAGGGATTCGTCAAGGGTGAACTAGATATTCGCCAAGAAATGGTAACATGGTCCGAGAGGAAGCCGGTGAAGCCATCGAACAGCTTTCCGGACGATGTTACTACTATCGCAGCGCTACTACCCTTCCTCCTTCTCCCTCTGCTCTCACCTCCCCCGTATCCCCTCACCTATGATCTATACAATGCGAAGAGAGAGAGAGGATCTCTCTCTCTCTCTCTCTCTCTCTCTCTCGCGATACCTGAAAGGGCTGCAAGAGACATAGTCCTCGGTTTCCATGTGACCAGAGATATACAACGCTCCGACGTACATGCGAGGTTTCCCGTCCATTAACGCCGTATCCATCCCCCCTCATTCCCCACCTCCGTAGATGAGGAGAACGACAGAGAGAAATTGAGTAAACGCAGGCGCTAGAGACGCAGCGATAAAGAGAAAGAGAGATAGAGATAGAGAGAGAGAGAGAGAGAGAGGGAGAAATACCCTCATTGTGGTCACTTAAACTACGGTAACGAGGTGACCGAGTCCACCCGTAATTCTGTTTTAAATTAAACAATATGCTGACCGCGTGCATCTTCCCGCTTGCATATTCTCTCGCTCGACAGAGGGTTCGAGACAAAGAAGAAGAAGAAGAAAAAAAAAGGATAAGAGAAAAAAAGACGCGAGAGCTTGACGCAGTGGACGAGTTAAACGCAAGAGAGATAATGAAAATCTGCGTAAAGAAGGAAAAATGTAAAAATGTTCTCGCGCGTGTCCACGGAGACTCGTTTATCAAATGTTTCTGCCGTGATAAAAGCAGATCGGTCGGCTAATGCCGAGTAAGGTCAACGTGAGAAAATAAAAGTGATAAAAATGAGGTGTTTTTTGCCATCGTTCGACCGAAAATCAACCCCTTGTTACGTGGGAAAAATATCAACCTCTTTTTCACCCTTCGATTCGATCGATCGACTCGATATCGTCGTTAAACACGGAAGCGTTGTTGTATTTATATCGCGGCGGAACTCTACACTCGAAGGAAAATGTCGCGAGGAAGTTTCAATCGCCTCGAGGGACTTTACGGAGGGTAGAAAGTGTGAGGGGATGAGAGAGAACCGCATATCCATCGAATTTCGATGGATAGTTTCTCTCTTGCCTGTCGCAGTTTGTTCGATCTCAGTGAACCGTACAACGGATCGGTTGCTTTGCAACATGCATGCCTCGCACCCGGTGACAACACCATCCAAGTTTTCCTACCGAGTGTGTGCAACGGACAGAGGGTTGCATCGATGTGCGCGCTTGTGTTTCCTCCAGGTATGAACGACGATGGGAGAGAGAGAGAGAGAGAGAGAGAGAGAGAGAGAGAGAGAGAGGAAGAAGCCCGCCGGGGGTTGCTCGAACTTCCGGCGAAGAGCAAACGTCCGGTTTTGCTGACCATCACCGTTCGTCTATAACTAAAGACGATGAGTGAGAGAGAAAGCGAATGAGAGAGAGAGAGAGAGAGAGGGAGAATGTGTGCAAGAGAGGAATGGGGGTTGGAAAATAGGGGTGGAGAGGAAGGATACGATATTTATACATCGAGTCGAATCCCGAGAGTTGGAGCTTGTGGGGTAGTCGCCATCCCTCACGAGGCATACGCCCCTACGTTCGTGACAGAGCAACGAAGGACCGCATAATGGTAAAAGGACGCGAAGACGTGCTACTAAAGGCCATGGACGATGCACTCGAGCATGTTCCTCCCTCTCTCTCTCTCTGTGTATACATTCTGTCGCAAAAACCACAGAGCCGAACTTCAACGTTGCTCAACAACGGACAACCATCTCTCGGGATCCCTCGTACCACTCGTCCGACCATATTTTACATTTCTCGTAACCGTAAAGTCACCCCGAAGTGGATTCCCCCACGAAAATCGTTCAGGGACTCGTAATACGTAATTGAAACACTGCGTTGCATTCCTCGACGAGGGTTGTACGTACGCGTGAAAAAAGAAATATTATACCCGTACGTATATTTACGTCGAGGAATATCGATCTTAGATTATCATTTGTTATGGTATTACCATCGGTCGGTAATGCAGAAATGAAAAGTTGAAGAGTGCTTTCATCAATGACTCGACGATTAGTTCGTACAAGATGAATAAAAAGCGAAGGGTGGAGAGGAGGGAGAGAGAGAGAGAGAGAGAGAGAGAGAGAGAGAGAGAGATGGTGAAGGAGTATGCGAGAAAATAAGAACTCGGTAAGTTGGAAACATTGGAAATGCTTCGACAGACTCCACTTTTCTTCCTCCTTTCTACTTCTCGCATTTGCATTGCAAAAACGTCACTGGGTCGGGGCGTACCTTTTCTTTATCTTTTTTTTTTTTTTTCGTTTTTTTTCATGCGCTTCGCAATTCTCCCTCTCTCTCTTTCTCTCTCGCATTTTATCTACGCGAAATAGGTTTGTTTCTCACGAACGTAGAGCCCGGTGTGCCGCGAGAAAGAAAAAAAAAGAGAAATGTGAAACGAAGAGAGCGGTGGGTGAAAGACTGAGTTCGCAAACAAATCGGCGTCTCTACGGCGGTTTTTTTTCGCTTTTTTGTTGTTGTTTTATATACAACTTCGTGCCGCAGCGTAGTAACGAAAAAGAGTTCTTTTTCTTGCGAAAGCGCGAACCAAAGCTCTCCCCCCCCGCCGCCTCTTTCCTAGGGCGGGTAACTAAAAGCATGCATATTTATTCGTACGAGCCGAGGTTTCGCATGAATGGACCACTTAGCGCGGCCCTCGATCGTTTCAGACTCGAATAAACGAACTTTTCAACCCTTACCTATAAAGTACTCACGGGGGTAGATCATCGAGCGTGAAAACAACCCTAAGTATAACTCGTTGAAAAGTTACCGGCACGAGTTTACACGAGGTTTGATTCATTAATAAAATTTATCCTCGCGATACCGAATGGACTTGCAATTTTAATTGACCTTCAGTGACCTTGTGAATCGCGACGCCTCGTTACGTTTTAAAAGTAGAACGAACATTCAATTTAAATCCGATACGTCGGACACGTTGATATAATTATAATTCGATATGCCCTCGAGGCAACTCCTGGATCCAATCGGTCGAAGGTTCGCAGGAGAAACGCGGGTGGTCCGCTCATCCGACCGATCCGCTTCGCTCGTTGGTCTGTATATAGGAGAGAGGGCTGGGTTTAATAGATAACGGTAAACTTTGACAGTAGAGCGAGGCTCGATGAGAAGTGAGGAACAAATGTGCGTTGCTGAGAGGGAATGAGAGAGAGAGACAGAGAGAGAGAGAGAGAGGGAGAGAACACGGGAACATTGGAAAGGTGGAATATGACAGCTCGAGTGGAAGCGATGCTCGAACAAGCAATGCGAGCCATTCAACGAAGGGTTGCAACGGTAAACAAAAGTTTGGTTGAAATCGAGCCTCGCGCTTTCTGTCTTTCCCTCTCGCGAGTATTTCCCAACTACGAAGCACCGTTGTAATATCCGGGAACGCGATACGTTCAATTATCAAAGCGTATATCCGCTTGCTCGAACATTTTCCTCGGTGCGTTCGACGATGAAATATATAGGTGTACTTAAAAAAAAAAAAACTACCCTCGAAGAATAATTTTATCCCGAATTATTCATAATTATATTAGCTCGTTAAATTATCTGAAATTTTGGTTTGTTCCGGTTTCTTCGTTCTTGCGATACCGATCGTTGGCCGAGGCGGGTGTCTATATAGATACGCGTTCGTAAATGAGACGTGTACACGGTAGACGGTTGCTTACGGGGTAAAGGAGCCCTTTATAAACGATAGAACGAACGTTATCGCGAAGAGGGGGGTCCCCATGAACGTTAACTCCCGCTAACGCGCTCTCGTTCTCGCGCCTCCTACTTTGGCAGCGACCTAAAGCTCTCCAAGATTGCGAAACTTTCGCGTGAGACTCTCTCTCTCTCTCTCTCTCTGCGTCTTTCTCATACCCCTCTTCGTATCTCCGGCAGTCTTGGCTCTCTCTTTGTCTCTCTCTCTCTCGCTCTATCCTTCCTACCTCGTCGTTCTATTGCTTACAAACCCATTTCTGGAATATATCGTAAAGCTAAATTGCAGAGGTTGTACACGAGACAGAGGGGGTTGGTTGAGGGTCGTTCGGGGTTGGGGAGGGTTAAATACAGTCGAGGCTTAAAATCCTCTTTGCCCGGTCTTTCGCCAAACGCGTACCTCCCCCCAGCCATCGTACGAAGACGGTCAAAAAGCATTAAAAAAATAATACGAGTAAAAAAAAAGAACAATCGTTGTTTCAGAAACAAAAAAAGTTACTAATAACGCTCAACCCCACCTCCTTCCGCTCTTTCTCCTCCTCCGTCCTTGGAAAACTTATAATTGTCACAGTTTTCTCTCGTTAAATAATTTTCAAACAATTCTTTTTATTCTCCCCGCGATCAACGTAAACTTTATTCATTTCGTAGGAAGACGAGAAATAATTAAAACAGCTTTAACTTTTCTTTTTTTTTTTTCGTTTTTTTTTATCCACGCACGTTAGCGAATTATCGCATTCTCTTTCTTCTTCTTCTTCTTCTTCTTCTTCTTCTTCTTCCTCTTTTCTTTTTTTTCTCATATTTTACCAATTCTCGCTCTCGCCGACTGTCGTGGAATTTGGGTCAAGCCACTAGTCTCGTATTACAGACCGTACATAGAATGAAACTTTTAGAGTTTACGTTTAATGCCGTACCGTGGCAATATCTTTTGAAAGCTACAACGCTCTCTCTCTCTCTGCCTCCTTTCCTCCCTCTCCCTCTCTCGCCCTCTCTCTCCCTCCATCTGAACTAGAAAGAGCGAGAATGAGGGAAGGAGGTGAGCTTTCGCAAGGGTCTATGTTCTTTCGACGAAAGTATGCGCTTCAATATGTGATATATATATGTATATACGTATGGTTATTACGTATATATATATGTATATACGTATGGTTGTTACGGAGGTGCAACAAAGCTGCTGCTTTTGCCCGTTAAATGCTTCATTCCTCTCGTTCCGTCGGGTGTGGCGCGAGAGGAAAGCCGAACATACCGTATATGGGTGCACGACGCGGTTATACGACAGGAACAACAGAGAGGGAGAAAAGTTCGTGCTTTCTCGCAAAAGCTTCTCCGTACTTATATATATATGTATATATATACGTAGCGTGTAATACGGATATGCCGTGGCCGATGAAACCTCTTCCTTCCCTCATCGTTTTCTCTCATTTTCTCGTATTTTCCACCCACGTTTCTCGTCCTTGAGGAAAAAGAAAAGAAAAGAAAAAAACAACATAAAAATCAGCAACTACGAACTAGAACGAAAAGTTTTTCCAGGAGATCGATCTTCGTACCGCGAAACGAAAAGATCTCAACCCCCATAGTGTAATAAGGATATTTTTATCACTACCCCCGTGCGCATGTACATGTAATATATGTTTTACGAGCTCGATGATTTACGAGACTTCGATAAATGGGCCATATAAAATTACGCTCTTAAAGTATAATATCGTCGTGAAGAAACAAACGCGTAATGTGTGTATCCCGAGTCCTTATTTCACCAACGAACCAATTCCATAATTCATCGGGACTGAAAGAATTATAATCGTTACACGCGATAGCTTTAGGAGTCCGGGCGAGAGAGAAATTATAGCGAGGATGATTTATAAAAGAAAAGAGAAAGATAGCGAGAGAGAGAGAGAGAGATACAGGGTTCGGGGTGGGGTAGTGAGGGATAAGGGTGAAATGGGGTGGAAAAGAAGAACAAAAAAGGGGAGGAAAGAGAGAGAAAAAACGTAAAAGTTTGCAGACACACAGTCTGATCTCGGCTCGACCTTAATACAGTAGCGAGTTCTCGCGAGAGTCGTTTACACGGCAGCGGTGAACATCTAGCAGAGAAATGGCTGCCTGCGAATGGCCACAGACTCGAGCTTTCGGTCTACATGTATATACATAAGTCTCTCTATCTTTCTCCATCTCTATTTCATTCTCTCTCTCTCTCTCTCTCTCTCTCTCTCTCTCTCTCTCTCTCTCTCTGCCTCTTTCACTGCCAGACACTTCACTAGCTCGCTCTCACCCTCGTCTTCTCCATCTCTCTTTTCTATTCTCAACCTCTACTCGCAGTTTGATCCTTCGCTGCGCACGACAGAATGCATTTCCATACATTTAGCCCTCCGCCCTCTTCACCTGACCATCCCCTACTGAGAGAGAGAGATAGAGAGAGAGAGAGAGAGAGAGAGAGAGAGAGGGTGAGAGAGTCGAGAATTCCGCGGGTTATAAATCATAGGCTCTTTCTCGAGCAAAGGAAGCTCTTTCGAGAAAGCTTACAACCCTCCCCCATCCTCCGCAACCCTCTAACCACGTTCTCAACCCCCCGAACTAGAGAGAAGACGCGAATGACGTTGGGCGAGTTAAAGGGGAATGGTACGAGACGTAAAAAGAGGGAGTAACGATTGTGGAAGTAGTGTTTCGATGTTTGGGAAAAACAGTGAGACAATATAGGGGTGAGATGACATCGTGGAGCTGACGAGACGTAAAATCCTTGTACTAATGGCTATCGAATTACGTTCTCCCTCCATCTATATTTCTTTCTTTCTTTCTCACTTTCTCACTTTCTCACTTTCTCCTTCTCCCTCTCTCACACAATTACGTTCGGCATCCTTTCTCCTTTGTGTCAGGGTAGTTTATACATATATCCTGCCGCTTCACCGGAGTATAAATGAGGGAACTAATGGGCATGGACGTCTATCGACTTTTGTATCGAGAGAAAATATGGCTTTTATTTGATTTATATATGAATTTTACCAGAGACCGAACGGTTGTTTCGTTCGAGACGAAACAAAAAAGAAAAAGACGAAACAGGGATAATCTATCAACCTCGACAAATCGTATTCTTTGTTTTTCATTCGCTTTCTACGAGACAATTTGTTTTTATTATTTCTCCAATTTCTTTCGTTTTCTACGAACGAATATTTATTTCAGTCGTTAGAGGGCGGGGGTTGATTGAGAGACGATCCCGAGGTTTATATTACCCAAATGACTCGGCGATGCACGCAAGAATGATTTATTTATTCACCGGCTACGTTTTGCCTGTCGGATGAAACAATTAATGTAGCCACGGTATAGGGGTTGGTCGCGAAAGACCACATACATATATACATACATACATATATATATATATATATATATATCGTGCGTACGTCTTACGAATTCACATGTTCGTGACGCGGAAACGTTGCTTCCAATGAATCATATACATAAGATCCAACGATATGTATATAACACATATAGCTAGGTGTGTATATATATATATATATATACATATATAGTGTTGATAGCGATGAAAACATAGCGAAGCCGGATTTACAACCCCTAGAGCGCTTGTGGCGGGGCGGCATAATAAGACAATTTGTGGCTGGGCGACGAGCAGCAGAAGCAGAGCCAGCAGCAAAGGAGAAGCGCGACCTATCTCTCTCTCTCTCTCTCTCTCTCCTTTTCAGTAAGAACCCGAGGCGTATACCCCCTCGGGCCTTCCGCTTTGGCTAAAGTCCGGACTATTAAAGCGAAGTTTGTCTCGCGCTTTCTCTCTCCCTCTGTCTCTCTCTCTTCTCCTTCAGGCGAACCGGAAGTCGTACCTCTTCAATATTCCTGACTTCTCCTTCCTCCTCGAAGCCTCATCCGTAAATACTATATACATGTATGTACATATAAACCACCCCCCTCTCTTCCTCTACATACCGCGATAATATTATTATATATATATATATATATTTGTTCGCGAACAAGGTTTAGTTCTCAGGTATACGTTAGGTTTGACCTAATAATACAGAGCTTTAGTGCCAAAGTTGGCCGAGACTCTGGGATTAATCAATATCTCATGGCGATTAACAATTGGATCATCCGATGGACCCAGTTGGCCAAAGTTACATTTCGCGTACTTGCGTGCGTCACGGCGCTAAAACTTTCTTATATCGAATTATCCCGAGTTACATTAATGTTTGTTCTCTCGTTTAGTGTAGTATATTAACAATTTATCGCGAGTAAAATAGTGAATTCAAGTTCATATTTACAATATTCGTTATTTAATAAACACTGGTATTATTTTATAATACAAATTTCCATGACCTCGTGACGAATTACGATATTTATTTTTCCTCGGAGATCCAGGTTTTTCTCTCCGTTGGATCGCGCTATCTCCTTCACTATCGCCGATCACGTAACGAACATTTCGTTTCGTAACATTTAAAATAAAATAAAAATGAATAAATATTTAACGAAGCTTCGTCGTTGAGTATTATAGAGGAACAAGAAGTTCGATAAGGTTTATCTCGGATGATCGAGGTGAAACGGTCCGTTCCGTAGGCCCCGCCTCGTTCGTCCTGGATTCGTGATTTTTTTATACAGCTTTTCGAGAGGCACTCACCACCGAGAAACCGAACGTTGCATCCCTCGGGGGTAGTTCCGAGATCCGCGCGAAGCTATATCGCTATAAACGGCCGCGGGGTTCGCTCATCGATTGCGCGGATATTCCGGTCATACTCGAGGGTAGAAGAAGGTGGGAGGGGAGGGAGGGGGGGAGAGATAAAAAAGCTCTCAAATATGGCACGGAAGCTAGTGGGGAAAAAAATTGCGGGATGGTAGCAGCGCGGATATCTCGGAAACTCGCCTCGAGGATTTGCCGAAGACCACAAACCAACCCTACCTCTCTCTCTCCCTCTCTTTCTGTTGCACAACCCCCTCCGGTTCTCCTCGCGATGCGAGCAAGCGAAAGCTTGATTCGGTCGAAACTCTGCGGTTCGGGGGAACTGGTGGAGTCCGAGGCCAACGACGAATGGTCACTAGGGAATTCACTCGATGCCAAAAGAGCGAAAGAGAGAGAGAGAGAGAGAGAGAGAGACCGACAGAGGAGAGGGAGAGAGAGAGACGGATAGGAGGAGAATAACCAGAGTTGAAACTCTCCATTGTCCGGTTGGCTGTCTCGTTCATTATCAAATTTCTCGGACACCGGGACCGCAAATCGTCTGGAAAGCTTTCGGAACTCGTTCCTCCGGGTGACTGAGGTACGTCGTCAAAATCGTTCCAAGACAGAGGGCGGAGATTTCGCTGGCTTTCGATAACGCATCCTGTAGTTTGTACAATTTCGCAGGAAACGAGAAATAGGGAGGACGAAGCTGTTAACTCGAGTCGAAGTTTCCCTCGGGAGACAATCGATCCTCGGGACTCGTTTGAAAATCATGATATAATATATATAAGTATTTATTTTTTCGCGGTGTTTACCTAATCCGACGTTCCCTTGTTTTTAGAATCTCGACTTGACCCCGATTTTCTCTTGTCTGTTACAGCCCTCGTGGATGAGAAGTCGGGAATATTGGGACGATAGCTTCGAGACGCGCTACAACGAGCTACGAAAGGATCCTACCAGGCCACCCTTGAAGGCAAGTTCAATAACAAAAGTGTCTGTTTTTTGTTGTTTTCTTTTTAATTTTATTTAAAACTCATCGACGTTATAGATCGCGATTGTTGACTGACGATAAACCGTTCGTGGCATCGCTCAATTTCAGCCACGCTGTTCAATCTCACCCTCGTCGTTTACCCTTCGTTAAATTCAAACTCGTAAGAGAAAGAAAGTACGATATGCTTTCTTGGTACGTAAACACGCGGATCAATAAAGATGAATAGGGGTAAGGGGTAAAATGTATAGCGAGATACGAAGCACGAGAACCTCTGGCTCGTGAGAAATATGGTCGGGGTAAAATTCAAAAGTACGAGAGTGAGAGAGAAAGAGAGGGAGGGAGAACATAGCGTCGCCGACGCCGCCACCGCCGCCGCCGCCATCCACCTCGTTATTTCCCGGCGGGTGCGCGCTCCTGCGACCGCAGTCCTCGTACTATAAACTTTCGGCAACGCGATAAAGTCAGTCTTCAGCCGGGACATCCGGTTCTGTGTGGTAAAACGCATAGGAAACACTGAAAACTGTATAACCTGAAAGTAACGAGGGAAACCCGATGTTACGAGACAGAGAGAGGGGGGTGGGGGCACAAAGTGAGAGAGAGAGAGAGAGATAGAGTGAGAGATAGCGAAGGTTGAGACAAGCGAATTTTAGGTAGCGGTGAGAAACATTCGAAAGAGAGAAGGAGGTATAAAATTAAACGTAGAGCCAAAAGCTACGGGTCGTTAATCGAGGATGATAAATCATACTGCTCATTTGCCTCTGTAACTAACGATCGCGCGGGCTTTACACACCGAGATCTTCCACGAGTCGTTCCAGACTACGAAATCGGGAACGTGACCCGAGCGGAAAATTAATCAGGCTGTCTAACGTTTTATCAGGACTGGATCAGGCATCGACGAAACGGGCCTGATCCGACTCGCAGAATTTTTGAGTTGCATCAGGTATGCGTTCGAAATACTATAAGTAAAACTCTAGCGGTCTAAGGAAAGCCGATTTACGAAAAAAGGAAATTTTGCCATTTTGAGAGCGAAATCAGTGAAAAGTTTCATGTTTAGGTGGCTCAAATACGTCGATATACACTGGGAAAAAGATTTTTATTATTATTTTTTTTTGTTTTACGTATTTTGCAACAAAAAAAATATTTACCGAAATTTTCATAATTTTGTTTTCATGGTGGTTCGAGGAATCCGCTCTGTGCGCATTTTATCTGCAGTGTTTGAAGCTTTAAACCGCCGCCTCGTGCATCGTCGATTTTTCAATGATTTTTCACAGATTTTTAAAGCCGGATAATGGAGTTTTGCAAATTTTTCTATAACATCTCTTTTCATTTTTTTCGGCTTTTTTTGAAAGGCTTTCACGGGCGCTCTGTTTGAGAAATTTCTATGAATCGAACGGCATTCCCTGAGTCTATTACTCGCGTTTTTAAAATACTACAAGCAAACCTAAATCGGTCGAACGGAAGCCGAGTTACGGCAATTTGAAATTTCGCGTTTTTTACGATTTCGATAATCGTAAAATCGATGACTAAAAATCTTTGTGGAATGTAATTAAATTTTAGCAATTAAGGGGCTTAAATACATCGATATAGACTGGGAAAAAAAATGTTACAATTTTGTTACGAAGCGTATGACCAAATTTCCGTTCGGTGATATTTCCAAGTAGTAAGAGCAGACTTCGGTCAGACATAGGCGAAAAATCAATGCCGCCGTTTAAAAGCGTTAAATTCTTGAAATTCCTCGGCGAATATTTCACGATGCGTCAGCGAGAATTCCCCCGGCTCGAAACAAGAGCGTGTAACAAAAAAAAATTAGCGACTAATTAAAAAGAAACTTCGAACGAATTTCGGAAATAATTTAAATTATTCGAAATAACGAATTAAGATTGTAATTCGTTCGGATTTAATTGTTCACTTTCGTACAGAACGAATTCCTCTGCTAATAGATCCGTGTTCTCCCTTCGTATTACTTTTTCGATCTCAAGACTTAGGACAAGATACAAGAAAGTCGAGCGTAGCTTACTTTACGAATTGTTTCCACCGGAACTTGTCTGCTCATCTCCCGGCCCATTTACACCCTTCTCGTCTATCCCCTACAAAATTGCTGTGCAAGTTTTCTCGCGCCCGGGCATGTGAAATTAATCAACGCCTCTCTCTCTCTCTCTCTCTCTCTCTCTCTCTCTCTCTCTCGCTCTCTCTCTCTCTCTCTCTCTCTCTCTCTCTCTCTCTCTCTCTCTCTCTCTCTCTCTCTCTCTCTCTCTCTCTCTCTTTCTCTCTCTCTCTCTCTCTCTCTCTCTCTCTCTCTCTCTCTCTCTCTCTCTCTCTCTCTCTCTCTCTCTCTCTCTCTCTCTCGGTAGAGATTGTCTGCAACGGTTATACAAGTTTTCCCGTGAAGTGTAAAATAGTAGATGCAACAACTGGTGCGAGCTGGATTCTCCGATGCATCCCTCCCGGATGTTTCCCTCGTATGCTACAACTTTCGTACGGTAGACCGTGTGCGAACACGTTGGGAAAATATAATCTCGTAACATTTATCGGAAATTGTATAAAATATACGGTGGCTAAAGGCAAAATTGAAAACTCGATATATACACCCTTATAAAAGAAGAAAACAAAGCGACTACATTCCGTATTTCGCGAATCACATTCGAAAACTCGTTTATCTCTCTCGTCCCTCGTAATTTCAGACTTCGCATGGCCTAATATTACATAATTATTTCCTCGATATCCGATTAACCGTCATCGTTGCTCTTTCGATAAATGGAAACAATTTTAACGATGATCGATATCACACCGAAAAAAGGAAACTTTATTTACAACCAAGAATTAATTAGATCCATCGTGAATTAAAATATAAAAAATCAATTCACCGAAAAATATCAAAAATCTAATAGACATAAAATTATAATCGTCGATGCGCGTGCGCGGTTGAATGGAAAATATGACGACGCGACGGAAAAATCTCTCGGTAATCCGTAAAATACATTTATCGCAATAATTCGTCGCGCATGAATAATTCGATTCCAACCCTCGCACAAATGGCAAATATGGAACCAAGGACGTGTAATGCCCGGCCGATCCAATATTTTCCCTCGGTACATATAAACCTGCGTCGTTATTTGTGCCGTTGCCGCGAAAATTCATAAACTCGGTGAGCCGTGACACACGGTTATCCACCATTTTCCATTTAGTCTACGGGCCGAGCCAACCTCGATCGTATAAGATCAATCTTGTTAGCGAAATCGTCCGAGAGATCTTGAATATTCGTGGTAAATCACTTACGTGACGCGGAAAACGAGAAAGTAGGGGGTGGCATAGGAGTAAGAAGGGATGCAACAGTGAGAACGAGAGAGAGAGAGAGAGAGAGAGAGAGAGAGAGAGAGAGAGAGAGAATTGGGAAAAAAGAGTTCGAGAGTGGAAAGGAGAGAAGGGCAAAGTCGAGGAAACCTCGTTTCACGAACGACGCTGGGTGCGCGCCTCTCGTAATTCCCGGGTGGTTGCAGAGAAGTCCCGGTGCACCCTCTCCGTCTCTCTCTCTTTCTTGCTTCTCTCTCCTTCTCTCTCTCCTTCTCTCGTTCCTGCAACCATCAACGTAACTACATATATATTCGAACTATCGCAGCAGCACGACGTTACCACTGCAGAGAGGGAGAGAGAGTGAGAGAGGATGATGCTGCAGCAGCCGCACGGTAGAAAATTTACGAGGGTTACTCGTGGGCTGCAAGCTCTTTCTCTCTCTCTCTCTACTCTCTACTCTCTCTCTCTCTCTCTCTTTCTCTCACACACATAAAAAGCTCGTGAGTTAGTGCCGAGGCGAGCACTGAAGGCATCGTGAATCGCGGCAAGAGCTTCGCCTTTCCTGCCTCTATCCCCTCTCTCGTTTACTTTCTCTCTCTCTCTCTCTCTCTCTCTCTCTCTTTCTTGCTCGTGCCGCAAACCGAAAACGACGACAACGACGTTCGAACCCAGATTTGCAAAAGCTTCGCGAAATATAAGATTCATCCCTGATATTCGAATCTAGGAAAAAACTCTCCCACTCTCGTTCCTTTCCTGAGTAAGAAAACTCGTGCTATACGACCTCTTTCTCATCACCATCTCACTCCGAGAGTAAATTTTCTTTCACTTTATATTACACGCCATACAGCATTATGTAACTTTATATGGTTTTTTTTTCTCCCTCGTCTTTTTTCGTTTTCCTTTTTTTTTCATATTTTTTTTTTTTCTTTTTTTCTTAATTATTTTATTCGACAAAGTCTCTCGTTTTTCTGACAATTTTTTTGGCCACGCCAAACGTTTCGGGCTCTATGAACGACGAGAGAGAGAGAGAGAAAGAGAGACAAGGGGGTAAAGACGAAATTGAAGAGGGATTCGTACTCGCAGCGACTTGGAAAATCTGGAGGTCAGTCCTGAGGTGAGTACGAGAGAGAAAGAGAGGGAGAGAGAAATGGAGAACGGACGAGGGCAAAAGCCTCGACAATTTCCCACGTACTCCTTTCATTCGCCAAGAGCGAATCGCCTCTCGCGTCATGAGTCAGCGGATATTCGGAGCGTGTCTCCATTTCCTTCTCTCTCTCTCTCTCTCTCTCGTGATTTCCAACCCCTCACCCCCTTTTTCGCCTATCTCACCTCTTCCATCTCTCCTAGTTTCTCGTACCTACATACTCAGCTGGCCTCCCTATAACTCTGCTGTAACCCCCTCCCTCCCTTTCTCTCCCTTTCTCTCTCTTTCTAACCCCCTTGTTTCGTCCTTTTCTGTTTCTTCCTCGTCGAGTTTCCCTCGGGATGAAACAGCCGCCTTGTATAACTGGTAAGCCCACGAAAGAGCTCGAAGGCTTATCTAAATCAAATCCTGATCCCTCGGTGCTGGTACCTCTCGATGTGTCCCCGGATCATCTTGCGGGCGGAAAAGTTTCGAAGCTTTCGTGGGATCTTTCGCCTTTCATTTTATTTATTTTTCTGTTTTTTCCCTCTCTCTCTCTCTCTCTTGCCCTCTCTCACTTCAAACACGTCAATGATAATTGCTCGGGTCATTAATCACAACGCTAAGCTCGTTATCCGTAACGATCCAATCAAAGAAATATCCTCTAGTGGCCGAACTCCCCTCGTACAAGTCGTAAACAGCACGCGATCATAAAAAAGCGGAAAAACTGCTCGTCTAAAAGTTGTGGAATTTTTTTTACAACGTTTTATCGATTTCTCTTACCGTTTTTTTCGTCCGGTTTCTTTTTTTCCGAGAAGGTAGAAGGTGTGCAGTCAGACGCGTGCTGCATTTTTGATGAAGCTTCAATCTTGCAACGAATCCCTTCGTTCCTGAGCTTTTAAAATCAGCCGATGCGACTTTCATACCTTGTTTTATCGTTCCATTTACGATTCTATCTATATATATTATAAATGTGTATATTTTTTTATGGCACTTTACCGGATCTCGACGAAAGCTACGAGGATTACAGTTTTTCTTTTTCTTTTTCTTTGTTTTTTTTTTGTTTGTATTAAAGCCAACGACTCATCGAATAACCAGCAATTTTTCAGTCCGCTTGTACAACGCGCTTGGCAAACGCGCAATAGGTAAAAAGCTCCCGGTCGTTAAAGATAGAGAGTACGACTAGTTCAACAATGCTCACGCTCATAGTGGTCCATTGTCGGGCTGAGAGGATGCCCGTGTATGCCCTCCTACGGATACAATGGACTTGCGTCGAGCTTTGGGATGCGGTAGCGTATTTCGAAACATACATCGCCCCGGATACAATGGACAGCCGCGTGAGCACGATGGCAAATTTAGAGCCTCGAAGTTGTACGAAGGGAATTCTAGTCGTGCGTCTCTCGTCTCTCGCGGAAAGTCTCGCCTCGCACACGGTTTTGTCCGCTTTCTCGGACCGCGCGTTATACGAAAGACCCTCGTTTCAAATTTGTCGCGATACGCGAACGTGATTCTCGCTTTTAAGCTCGCGACGAATTTTGTCGGACGAATACGTCGCTAAAATTTCGGGAGATTTGACAATAAAAATGTTTAAAAAATTACAAAAATTTGTCGAATTTTTTATAGTAAGTATTAAATTCGTAAACATTGATTACGATTTGTAAATTTTGTAATTACATCAATTTTATTATTTATCCTATTTAATAAATTTATGATATATTATGATAAATTGCGGTACAATTTTTTTGTTTTCTTATTTTCGCCTACTCGTTATATTACAAAAAATGTTTGTTCGTCGTTTCGACTTTAATTTATATTTTTTACAATTCGGATGATTACGAGAGTCATAAAATTCGTATGAAATTAAATGCGAGCACGTGGCACACGGGACGGGACGTACGGGGGATGAGAGTGGGGGTTGGAGCTTTTCATTCGTAATGCGGCTAGCTCTAGTTTTCCGGTCTCTCTCACACACACACACTCCTCCCGGCTTAATATAGCTGAGTAGGCGGTAGCCCTTGATTATATACGAACGAGATTCCCGAGCGAGTAACTTTTCATGGTAATATTACACCTACCTTTTCCCTAGATATATAGTTGCCCCAGAGCACATTTCCGTCGACTACGACGACGACGACGACGACGACGTTGCGAGACGGCAGTTTTACCTTGTTAGCGAAGATTGGAGAATATTGACGTGTTTATGTTGCCGGAAGGGAAATTTCGCAAAAATAACGGCAATGCAGGAAGCGAGTCGTGGTTCGACTCCATAGTGGAATATTATTCATACCGAGGGTGAAGAAAAAAAAATAAAATGATTAAAAAAAAAAGAAACGAAGAGAAAAAAAATATCGAAGAATAAATTCATCGCTCGAGGAATTTCACTATGAATTTATCGAAAAATGCGAGTCAGGTTTTTATGAGGTTCGAAAGAAATTAAGAAAAAAAAAAAACAAAAAAAAAATCGGAAGAATAATGAGAAGAAATGAGAATGAAAATCGGGTCGGTGACAATGAGATCGACTCCTTTTCTCTCCGTTCTTTAGCGGACTTCGTTTTTTTTTTGTTTTTTTTCCCCCATTCTTTTCTCGATCTTCATTAACGGATGGGAATCAATTAATCCGCCCGCCGGCTCTCGGCAGTCCGTCAGATCTACCGTGAATAACGAGACCTGGGGTGGACCCTGGGGATAGCGCAATGCGGTGAACAAAATCATCCGTATACCGGGAAGAGAAGAATGAAAATGAAAGAGGCTTAAGACAAAAAGACAAAAAAGAACAATTGCGGAGGATATATATAGCGTGGGGATAAACGCCGAGATTTTTCTCGACTAAACGATTTTCTCGTTCATCTCGTATATATAATTTTATTCACGCTCTCTCTCTCTCTCTCTCTTTGTTTCTCGTCGTACGAAGCGAGAAGAGGTAAACGAGAAGACCGGCCGTTTCTCGATAATTAAAACGAGCTTTTGCCAATTGCGTTGATCATCTTCATTTTATTTAAAAAAAAAAAATGCCATTTTTTTTAACGGATTTAGCGCATTTTTTCAAAACAGCTTCACGAAATCGCATCGTTTAATCGAAATTATTTTCACGCCCCTCCCTCCCTCTCGGCCCCTCTGTTTTTCATACTTTCTTCATTTCGTCACAATTTGACAGTAACTGTCGGATTTGTTTCTCTCTCACGTAGTAATACATGAGATTGCGTTCCGTATCTTTTGTTTCCCGGTAAAAAAAATTTCTGAGACACACAAAGGACGAATGTACAATATATTTATGTAGCTCTCGTGGAACAAAGCTCGGTGCACGCGAGAGCCTCATTCGTCGCACTGAAAAATCTCGGAAAATCAGAGAAAATATGTTACAGAGAGGAGATAAAAGAGAAAGAGAGAAGAACTCGAGAGATATGCACGAGAATATTTATAACGCGCGAGAGAAGAAAAAAATATATATACGTGTAGATTCCCTTCTCTCTCTCTCTCTCTCTCTCTCCCTTTTTTCTTCTTACTTCTCTTTTCATTCGTCCGGTCGAGATGAATCTTCCGACGTGCCCATTTCGGAGTCACCTCACGGGGGACGTTGTCTCGCTCTAGAGAGCTTCCGATGTCTCGTGAAGACTCGAGTAGTGTGTCTTTCACCCGGGGAGTACGAGAAGCACACACTCGTGACTAATTCCAAGACGTGTTCTACGATACCCGCTTATATATATATATATATGCCTGCAAAAACGCCCCATCTCCCATAACGCTTGAGAAACTCATTTCCGGCGGGCCTAATAACTTCAAGATGCTACTGACGCTGACGTTGCTCTCTGTACTTTGATATATATAAATATATATTAATATATAACCATATATTTATGTTCACCTAAAACCCAGAAAGAGAAACGGAGACCCCCTCTTCACACGCCTACCTTCTTCATCGCGACGAAGTCATTTCTCGGTAAATAAGTATTCCGTATAGAAAGTTATCAAAACCATGAGTAAACAAATACATATACCTATTGGTGACTCAAAAAACAATAATAGGCACGAAGATTGCTAAAATAAAAAGGTACGAACGTACGTTAAATTCTTTCATGATTTTCTCGATGGTAAAATCGTTTTTTTATACTTTTCGTCTAAGATCAACATTGTCATATTTGTTGACGTACCTACCCCCTACCCTTTGTATTCGTATCATCTTTGCTATATGACTTTATCCAACCGACGTATAAGTTACCGAATCGGACCGTTGAAAGTCGATTAACGAGCATTGTCGACAAACTTTTGATGCGCCCAAATTTGTAGCGTGTAGTTACGAGAAGGGCGGATGACTTCGAGGGGAGGGGGTTTAAGCGTGTTACGGGAGCTACTGCCGAGCATCGTAATTCCCGAGTTTAGTTGTGAGCCAAGTGGCCGGTGGAAAGTTGAGCGTAGATATCGCGAGAAAGGTACGAGAAACGATGGAGAGAAGTTGTGAGAGAGAAAGAGGAAGGGAGAGGGATTTCTAGCGGAGAATAAGAGAGAGAGAGAGAGAGAGAGAGAGAAGAAGCCACTCATCGCTCGTGCACGATGTCCGTACGCTTCGGATTCAACCCCAGTCACTCTATATACAGTGGGTTTTCGAAGGAAAGGGCGAAGGAGGGGCTCTGTATTAAAGGGTTGCCACGGCCGAGGAGAGCCTGTCTCATGCATAGCAATAAGCCGTCGTTGAAGATTGTCTGCCTCGTCGTTGTCTCTTCTGTCCTTCTCGACGTCGTCGTCGTCGTCGTCGTCGTCGTTGCCTTCAGTACACACCGGCAACCCCAGGGTCCGTGTGTCGCCAACTTTGCCTCGGCTTATTAGGGCCGCGTACTTCTCGCCAGAATTCTGCTCCACGCTCCCCTTCTTCGGTAATTAACGTTGCAGAGGCGAAACTCTCGACCTCCGACTAGCCCCAAACCCCATTCTCACCCTCTCTCACCCTCTCTCTCTCTCTCTCTCTATTTCTCTCTCTAGTCTTAAGCCTCTACCCGACTCTAAGTGTTTACACGATGAATTCACAAGCAAATGAGTGTATGTGCCCTTTTCCGAGACTTCGATAGACTCGACTATCAGAGACTACGGTTAGTTTACCCGCATGGTATACTGGCAAATGCTGGAATCTCTATTTAATGAAAATTCGTTTTATACTGTAAAATTAATAATAGTTTTGAAATATTCGTGGATTTAATGAGAAAAATACTTTGTGTATTGAAATTGTTGTTATAATTGAGGATGTTTTGATATTTTTAGGTGATTCTCATGCCGCACAGTCACACGGATCCGGGGTGGCTGAAAACGTTCGAGCAGTATTATCACAGCTCGACCAGGGGAATATTGAACAATATGGTGACGAAACTTCAACAATGGCCGAACATGACTTTTATCTGGAGCGAGGTCTCGTTTCTGTCGTTGTGGTGGGAAAGGTAAGTCCTTTGTGTGATATTTTAATAAAAGTTTTTAAAATCGTTGTACGACGTAAAGCGGAATATTTGATTAAAATCGTCTGACCGTTACTGACCTTTTCTACTTACGCGTCGTAACTTCAATCCCGCGATGTCTCGTCTATTTTATGTGTACTTACGACTGTACCTGGTCCAATGAACACGAGTCTCTTGTGCTTTTAAGCTCATTGTACAGAAAGCATCGTGAATACGGCCGGTGGTTACCGACTTTATTCACTTTTTTCGCATTATATTTCCGGAGAATAAAACTGTAACTGGATGATAGGATTTAAAAAATGTGAGTATCGCGCGTATAATTCGTAAGGTTTATATGAATGCTTGGAAAATAATGATACGCCTATGCGAGAAAATTTAACGAAACTAACCCGTTTACCGTACGAAATGTTTCGTACGCGCGTCTGACGAATATTGACCTTTTCCACTAGATCCCTGGTAAAACGATCGCGCGTAAAAATCGCGAATTTTATTTTCACGATAATTTATAATCGGGCATATTCGATCGAAATATTCCAATTATCTTATTGAATTTTCACATCGAACAATCACACATAAATAGATGAAATATTCGACGCGAGTGACATAGAAACTACATATTTTTTTCGCGAGTCACAAAATCGTGCAAATCCGTCTGACTAATATTGACCTTAACCACTATCTCACCTCGTTCCACCATTTCACCCTGTAGCTTTTTGTATCAAGTAAGCCTCGCGCATTTTTCCTAAAAACTGTGAAAAATCATTTTTCACACTCTCGACTTTAACGCCAACCTAAAAAGGAACGTCGTGTGCGGGCGTGTGTGCGCGCCAGTGTGATATTGCAGAGGAGCCCTGGGGCTAAGAAAATTTTATCACGAACAAAATATTCGTGTTCGCACGTTCTTGTACCTTCGGGGAGACTAGGGCCAAGTTGTACGCATATATATCTCGTTTCTGTTCCGTCCCCGAGGGCAGGATTGGAGTGAAAAGGAGTACGCGAAATATGTAAGAGAAAGTAAAAAAAAAAAAAAAAAAAAAGAAAAAAAAGGAAAAGAAAAGAAACCCGAGGAAAACGGGTTGAGCGAGAACCGCAAAGGTGACGGTGGATAGAGGAGGAGGAGGTGAGAGACGAGGGGGAGAAGGAAGCGAACGATCGTTTTCTCTCTCGCTGTCTCTACCGTCGTCTCTCTTTCTCTCTTTGACGGTGGGCGTATCGCGGAAGGGATTGTCGTAAAACGGGCCATTAAGGGCGCCCGCGGGCAAAGTACGAGCGTTACCTCGCTGGCTTCTACCGAGATAGTAGTAACCTCTATATAATCCCAACCTATATATATACAAACATGCACATACATACATCCATACATATATATATATATATATATATATATATATATATATATATATATATATGTATATATATATAGATATATATTCTTTTTCTAGTTATATACACCGCCGCGTCTCTACTCGTGCGCGATCATACAGAGCCCATATATAAGTTTTAGCTACGTGTATCTCCTCGAGGATATATAGAGCCCGCGAGTTTTAGGGCGTAAAAGCCGAGTAGCGCGCGAAAGACACGCGACAGATGAAAAAGAAAAAGAAACGCGACGACGAAAGAAGAAGACCGGAAGTGTTCACGGCCGACTGTGAAAAACAAAAGAGTCGCGTCGGGTGTGGTGAAGAAAAAAGAAAATAATCGCACTGCGCGTCTCGTCGACGATTCGCGTTGTGTCCTCGGCTTTTACTCCGCGTTATCAAGATTTCTTATCACACATCGTTCACTCGCGCGCTTTACGATTTTCGTACTTCTTTTATCGTCCCTGGTTCTCTATCGTCGCACGTTAAGCAACACACTCGCCCTCATTATCCTTAAGGGAGCACGAGAAGGCGGAATAATAAAAATCATAAAAAGAAAACCGTGCGTTACGCTTGTTACAGCGCTCATCCGACCAAGAAAATGGTCGTCAAGAGGCTCGTGAAAGAGGGCCGTCTCGAAATGACTACCGGCGGATGGGTGATGACCGACGAGGCTAGCTCGCACATATACGCGATGCTCGATCAACTCATCGAGGGTGAGTCACATTTTTATAGACCTACTTTTTTTTTTTTTTATTTTCTACCCATAATCCCTCGCTCTCTCTCTCTCTCTTTATTTTCTTCTCTTTTTCCCTCTTTATCGCACGATATTGATAATGCAACCGAGCTCCCATTACGGAAGTGAATAATAAGCCGAAGGAAAATCGATAGCTGTATGGGTATTTATCTACCCATACAGATTAACGTGTTTCCCGTACTTTGTTCAACGTATAGCAATTACCTAGCCGCGTTATATATATCTCTACGAAAACGAGCTTAAACGAACATCGACGTCGTCGGCGATATAGCAGAAAAAAAAAAAGAAAAAAGGAAGAGAACACAACGGTGGGAAATAAAAAATAAAGGGCTGAGAAAATTGATCACTAGCCACCTAGTGCGTTACAGCGATAAAAATTTCCCGTGTGCTGCAAAACACCGAGAGAGAGAGAGAGAGAGAGAGAGAGATGATCGAGCGGGGCTTACCCCGTCACTCTCGTCGACCGAACTTCCGAAGGGTTTCTATACCCTTGTGGTTTTTTTTTCTCTCGCTTTCTTTTTTTCTTTTTCTCCTCGTTGAAATAAGAAAATAAAGGGAAAACCTGAAGGAGATCGAAGAGCGAAAAGAGAAGAGTGTGTGTAAGAGAAAGAGAGGAGGGGTACGAATAAGGATATGAAACGTCGATGTACAGAATTCGGTATGGCTTCTCTTCTTTCCTTTCCCGGGAGTTTGCGTTTCGAGGAGAAAGAAAAATACGTGAGAGAGAGAGAGAGAGAGGTAAGAAGTGGGAGAAAATAGACGGGACGGATGCGAGACTCGGCGAGGAAGGAGAGAAGAGTTTGACTTCCGTCATATTTCACGGGAAGTAAGTCAGCCAGTCGTCTCTTTACGCGCCAATTCTTCGCTTTCTTTCGACTTGTTCCTATTCATCCACCTTTCTCTCTCTCTCTCTCTCTCACACACTCTTCGTCTTATTCATCGATGAATATATGAATGAATCGTGGTACTCCTCTCTCGACGAGCTGAAAAAGTCCTCGATGTATGCGCGAAATCGGGAATTCGTAACGTTTATACCGAGCGCCGTTACCGATGTGCGACTCGTCGGTTGGTCAACAAATAATTGCGTTTCTAAATAGTATTTTTCAAACTCTGATAATTAAAATTATTAGAAAAAGAAACCTTCTAATACTCGAATGAAATCTAATGATCGAAATGAAAAAATGAAACTCTCGTTTAATCGTTGGACCCGTCGATTACTCATTGTCGATTACGGACCAATGAGATTGTTCACGATTCTTTATTTTCCCTTCGATAACAACGATACACGGAGTATCGAAAGAAAAAAAGCTCCTTTTCCGTTCTCGCCCCACCCCCACCTCATCTGCGACGAAAAAAATCTTCGCACCTCTTCGCGACTCTCGATCCTCTCGAGACATCCTCCTCGAGCCGATGATACTCGTGTTTCCCCGCTAGCCGAAGGTCCTTCAAACGAGGCAGCGGACGAAGAGAGTGGTACGTCGAAAGATTGGACGTTAAAAGCTGTTCGAGTATCTCGGTATCGACACTTTTTCGTCACACTCCCTATTTTTTTATTTTTTATTATATCTTTCTTGTTTTCTCTTTTTTTCCTCTTCTCACCCTTATCCATTATTCCCAATAACCGAATCGACATTTTACAATGATAAAAGTGTGAAAAATCACGACGACGCTACGACTACACACGTCGATACGAGTCGAGGGGAAAAGTGATTTTCATTCGATTACATTATCGGTGATGCTTCATAATACGTCCAACAACCCTTGTCAGTATCAATCCTCCCACGTCTCCGACAGATGCTCGTACGTATCCTACGGGAAACTCTCGCGTTGTCAATAATGTATGGAAATTCCAATGGGATATCTGGTCGTTTCGTGTCGAGAGCGCACTCACTCTCGCGTTATGCGCCAACTATTCCACGAGAAATGAGTCCCCCCCCCCCATCCACCCTTTCCATCCTACTATCCTACCCCTCGATCTTCCATCTGCACGTGCTAACTTCCACGTCCATCTGCAATTATAATGTAATCAGAGAGACTTGGATTATTCTACTCTCTCTCGACTGTCCTCGTTCGGCATCAACGAGCGCATTCCAGAATTTCGAGAGATCCCCCCTCCCTTTCTCTCTCCCTCTCTCTCGCGCGCATTTCTATATAGGATTTCGGTAATGAGTTTGCTGCACTCCCAGTTTTCCTCACGCATACAATAAACGCCTATTGTATGAATAATATTATTCTTACGTTTATTCGACGGTCCCTTTCGTCCACGAAAGAAAACGACAAAAAAAAAACCTCATAAACCGTCGGTTTTCGGAGAATTTTGTATATATAATCGAGGTTAATTAAGGATCGTGAGATAGAAAAATTTAATTTACTTCCGGAGGGGAAAAAGAAACAAAAATCTTTGTTTCTTACGGTGTATCGCGACGACGTAAATTATGAGAGAATATATTAATCACGAAAGAAATATTGTAATGCTAATATAGTTACGATTACGCGAACGAGCAATTAGATCGGTATTTTGATTAATCGAACGAAAATGCCACTATCGTTATGGTATAAACGTCTCGTCGTCACGGAGAAATACATGTTTCGCGCATCGGTACGTAGTTCCTACGTACCGTTCGCTTCTTCGAGAGAACACGGATATCCGTTCGTGTAGAATGCAACGTCGAGGCTAATGAGAGCATAGCGAGAAGGTGAAGAGACGTATCCGACAGTGGGAGGGAGGAGGACGGGAAGGGAGGGGGTAGAAGAGCCGTTCTGCGAGAGATTCTCTCGACCAGAGAGAGGATTCACCGCGCGCCCATCCCTTACCGGGTATCTCATTTGCATCGGAATAGTCGCGGGCGGGCGCGCTCTCCCCGTCGCATTATACACGCACACACCCTCATATCCCGTCGAAATTTCCCTGCCTTGTTTTCCCTAGTCAAATACGAGAACTCGACCCAACCTCTCTCTCTCTCTCTCTCTCTCTCTCTCTATCTATCTCTCCTTCTCCGCCATTCCCTCCCTTTTCTTTACCCCTCATCCTTTTTGGTGTTTGTTACACGTTGTACATATATATATATATATACGGGTCTGTATGTGTCTATCTCCGCGGTGTGTAGTCTCGGCAGCAATTTTCACGAGGAAAAGCCGAGCACGTGTGTACGACCGTGAAAATCCTGGCGCCTCGATGTCGCGACGGTTATTTCTCGCTCTTCGTCTCTCTCTCTCTCTCTCTCCTTCGTTTTCTGTCTCTCTCACACATACACTCTCTCGACCCGGATCGTTTTCACGGTGGTCTTTTATTACTGCGGGCTTTTACTTTCTCTCGCTTTCCTTTATTTTTCGTCCTTCGCGAATTGCAACCCCTCTAAAGTTCGTTCGGGCAATCTCACCTTTTGCGTAATCGTAAAAACCCGTCAGCGCGGTTTGGTATAACGATATCGTGGCGTCGATGAATTCGTGAAAAACAAATTTAAAAAAAAAGCAGCTCAATTTTATTTAAATCGGATTTATGTTCGAACGGGGAGAAATTCGATCGAATCGCAAATATTCGACGTTCGATGAATTATTTTGATTTAAAAACTTTTTTTTCTGTTTTTTTTTGTTGTTTACGTTAGGAACGAAGTTCGCGAGATAATTTGATTTTCTGGTTTAACGTTAGGAATTTTTTTATTCATCGAATATAAATCGCGAACGAAAATTTTCGCGGAAATTTTACGAGGTCGGAAATAATGGAAAGCTTTAAGATTCGTGGAAACGTAAAAATGCGAATGACGCGATCGAGGAAGACGAGGGAAAATAAACGTATGCATTTTTTAAATACAATTTGCCGCATTCCCCTGGGGAACGTAAGAAAACATTGGGGGACGGCCTACGTAGCAACGGACCTTTTTTTCTCGTTATCTTGGTCTCTTCCCCTTTCTCTCTCTTCTGCGCTCTCTCTCTCTCTCTCTCTCTCTCTCTCTCTCTCTCTCTCTCTCTCTCTCTTTCGTAGCTCGTTCCGTGCGTTTCCTCTATTTCCACTTTCGAGCGAAAAGTTTTTCACGAGCCAAAAAGCAAGACCGAGAAACGCGCATGGAAGCGACTCGAGACAAAGCTTTTTCCCGTATTTATTATTCTTTGAAAGTATAACACGGGAAAGCGAGCGACGAATTCGTCGACCAATTTCAACATTTTGCATCGGTAAAGCGAGTGCGCGTATCTCTTTTTTCTCATCCCCCCTCCCCCCTCTCTCTCACTCTCTCTCTCTCTCTCTCTCTCTCTCTATCTCTCTCACCCCCATCCCCCGTTCTTTCATCTCTGCCGTAACTTTTATTTATTTACTTCCTCCGAGCAGATTTAATTAAGTATCCCGAGCACTTTTCGCGCTCGTACTTTTCTCATTTTACCTCTCTTTCTCGGCCCAGGCACACCGATGTCTACGAGAGCTTCCCAGAATCGAAAGAGCTGTTTGTAATACGACTCGACCGTTCGCACAAGCGAATTCACCGCCGTATAACAATTAAAACTTGTAGTATACATAGGGGGAGAAGAGATACTGTTGAAGAAGAAGAAGAAGAAGAAAAAGAAGCAAAAGAATCGCGAGAGAAACGAAAGGAAGAAAAAAAGCGATTAACGCTGGAATTAATAAGAATGAAGTAACAGTCGGAGCTTTCGCAATGCGACACTGAATATATATTTCATCGTGTTTTCTTATCTTCTACGGAAATACGCGCGAGAGTTCCGGGGGTACGAGAAGATCTCGTTGAAACTACCTCTTTCTCTCTCTCTCTCTCTCTCTCTCTCTCTCTCTTTCTCTCTTTCTCTCCCTCTCCTTTGCTCTTTTAGTAGCCGGAATGGCCGATCGGTTCTTCCTTTATCCTCGTAAATTCAGAATGAACGAGGTGAGAAAACGCCGGGAGTAAAAGTATGTAGAGAGTGGAAAAGGAGGATTAGCCCCATCGGACGATTCTCGTGTGATCGTGTGCGTGTGTGTGTGTGAATCGCTATTGAGTGAAAGAGAGAGAGAGAGAAAGTGCCTCGGGGATATATAACGTCTGTTTTATGTCTTTCGGTTGATTGGATCCTCGACGATTGCCACGTGAGATTAGAAAATGTACAGTGCCATCGGATCCACCCCCTGTGACCGAAAAATCTACCCTTCTTCCCAAATTTACGAGATACGCGTAAATTCAATCAATACGGTAGGAATATAAATTTTAAAAAGTACGTGCGAGTCTCCACACTCCATTAGATAAATTCGAAAAGTAAAATCGTACGCATTTGTTGTTTTGCTTTTTTTTTTATTGGACAGTTGAAGAAATGTTTGAATCCGCAGATTTAAAAATATCGTATAACATCGTCGTGTATATAAGAGTGCGAGAGAGAGAGAGAGAGAGAGAGAGAGAAAGGGGTTTATCGACGTTGACCTACATTTGAAATCGAAATTCTCTCGGCAACCCGCCCGATCGTCCTGAGAGTTCTCCGATTTATTGCATTTCGAATGCCGGAGCTGACCCTGACAGTGTGTATGCGTGTGTGTGTGTGAGAGAGAGAGAGAGAGAGAGAGAGAGAGAGAGAGAATGAGAAGATGAGATAGATTCCACGAAACATGCTAGGGTTTCCAGGATTCCGGGGATATCCCTTGAGACTCTAGAATATGATCCAAAGCTACCTGATCTACGTATAAAAAATAAAGCTAAAAAAATATATATCCAGAAAAAAGCTTGAAAAATTATTCGTCAACGAACCATCACCCATAAAATCCACTTCAAAATTTATTTCATACGTTTTATTTCAAAATAATTTCACATTATAATTCATCATAGATATTTTCGACGTTACTATTTATTAATTATTCTTCGGGATTCGCGTCGATCTTAGAATACCTACAATTTTCCGAAATCCTCGATCGAGACTAACCAATTTGATAAATTCGATCGATACAATTTCATTCGCCCATTGTAAAAAAATAGACCCAGAAAAAAGCTCGAAAAATTATTCATCAACGAACCATCACCCATAAAATCCACTTCAAAATTTATTTCATACATTTTATTTCAAAATAATTTCACATTATAATTCATCATACATATTTTCGACGTTACTATTTATTAATTATTCTTCGGGATTCGCGTCGATCCTCGAATACCTACAATATTCCTAAATCCTCGATCGAGACTAACCAATTTGACAAATTCGATCGATACAATTTCATTCGGCCACCATTGTTATTCGTGTTAGCCTGTCTCGAATTCGTCGTTAAGACGATTCCCCCTAATCTCGAATTCGATTCGCGTGAATGGCTCCTTCCAATAATAGAACCAACCCCTCTGGCGCGCACAATTCTCCCCCTCCCCCCATTCTCCTCTCGTCCCCTGGTTCCACCGCAACGCGCAATCTACGTACCGAGTGTGGTGATAATCTTATGCAATAGGTACGATTGTGGTTTCGGTAATTTGGCCTCCGGATAACCACCGGTGACAATGTCCGGCTTGCGTCAGTGGCACCGAAATAGGGGGCAACGAGGAGAGGGTCCTTCTCGACCGCGATGTACTGTATCCCACCCTCTCACGGAACCTCCCGGGTTGGTACCGCACAAACGTGCGCTATCCTCGACTAACAATTCAAGCCTCATCTCCTCTCTCTCTCTCTCTCTCTATCTCTGTCTCTCTCTCTCTCCCTCACTCCCTCTCTCTCTCACTCCCTCGATCTCGGCTTAGCATAATTTAACTCGCGGTACCCGTCTCTCAGGTATGTAATACCCGTGACCGCTACCCCCCCCCCCCCCCTTCTTCTCCTATCTCACCTCTCACGCCCTCCCTTCTCTCTCTCTCTCTCTCTCTCGCTCTCTCTCTCTCTCTCTCTCGCGCTCTCTCTCTCTCTCTCTCTCTCTCTCTCTCTCTCTCTCTCTCTCTCTCTCTCTCTCTCTCTCTCTCTCTCTCTCTCTCTCTCTCGCTCTCCCTCTCTCTCTCTCTCTCTCTCCTCTCTCTCTCTCTCTCTCTCTCTCTCTCTCTCTCTCTCTCTCTCTCGAGCTGATTACACTTTGGTGACAAATCACACATGTAGTCCAATCGCCCCGAGGGCAGATCTGTAAAGGACGCTGATGCTGCTAGTTTCCATCTGATACGTAGTTACATCGGTACCACCTCGTGCTCCCCGTAAACAGCAACGTGTGCATAGCAAGGACGAATAAGAGGAGACTTTGCATATTAGGTATACCGTGGACGAGGGTGAAACGAGAAAGAGAGCTGAGAGAGAGAGAGAGAGAGAACACGTCGTGTATTCCCATCGATAACAATATCTGCAACTAGTGCACCGAAATATATGCGCGACAACATTCACCGTTGCATTTCGATAGAGTAGGAGGAGGGGTGGTGGAGTGGGGGAGGAGGACGTTAACGAGCTCTTGTTCGAGCTCGAGCGTATAATTCGGACCGAGGGGGTAGGTATACGCGTATATGATTTGTCAAGTGGCACTCGGTTCGTGCGAGGATACACGAAGGGATAGGGAACTTGCAACCCCCCCCCCCCCCCCCACCTCTCTCCTCTCATCGTATATACACGTTGCCAATGAAGGCTTTCGTAATTGTCATTTCAATTTAATATGTGAATTGAACGATGCACCGACTCGAGAAACGCTCATAATTCAGCTCGTTGATAACTCGATTATCTTCGTGACGGTCGTAGAATCCTCGGAGTCGATGATAAAATGGGGAATGGGCGAACGATGGTAAACGAGAATCGAGACATCGTTCACGTTCTGACGGTATTGAATGATTCATGATTTAATGGATTCTGGTAATTTTACCGTCGCGTACGAAGGTAAAATTGCATCGAGGTTCGAAGAGAAAAAAAAATACAAAAACGAAAAAACAATTTCCTGGTGAAAAATTGGAATTGCATAAAATATTGTCAGTCTCGCGTTGTCATCGTGACATTCGTATCCGCCGTTATTTTTGTCGACGTTATTATTTCAGCTGGAAAAAAAAATAGGTTTCGGGGCTGCTAGGGGGGTTTGAAAACGATGATCGAATATTCGATCGAATTGTAATATCGTTATCTCCCTATATCGACTCTCTTCTTACTTCCTGCTTTTTATCCACAAAACGATACAATTTCATCGAAAAAAAAAGAAAAGATGATAAAAAAATAAAGCAATATGTGCGCACGCCTATCGATTATTGCCGCGTTACGTACGAAGATGATCGCGTGAGATTGAAGCCGCAGTGCGCGTTTTATATCGCCTCGTTCGACAGAATTTCGATGCTTCGCGTAAAAAACGAAGAATCGAAAAAAAGAAAGAAAATATATGATAAAACGAAGAAGAAGAAGAAGAAGAAGAAGAAAACGACGAGCGAGAGACAAAGTAAAAAGATCGTGTCCGACGCTAGGCAGGCAGAGACAGAGACAGAAATAGCGAGAGAGAGCGAGAGAGAGAGAGAGAGAGAGAGTAAAAAATGAGAGCTTATGGTGAACGATCACGCTCTCTCGGCCGTGGGTAAAAGGATATAGAGAGTGTTATAGCATGTGGCGCGATAAGAATCCTCGATAATAACGGATAGCGGCGGGATAATGGCGTAGATCGTAAGAATCTACTAGCTATATACTACATAAACGCGCATGTACATGGCCGAACCATTCCATCCCGTCCTCTTTTACCACCCTCCCGCCAGACCATCATCAGCCCGTCTATGCCAGCAACCTGTAGATAACGAAAAGCGTTCGCGCGCGCGCGTGCTTCGTGCTTTCATATACACGACAGTCGGTGGATAGAAAGGATGGGGTTTTAGTATTAGTGGGGTAGGTAGCTAGGCGATGGATAGGACGGAAGGAGACGAAGCGACGAAACCAATCTGCCGGTGTTCTCTACACTCCCAGATGCTTCTCGACGATTCTCGATCAAATTAAATATCCCTCTCTCTGTCTCTCTTTCTCTTTCTCTCTCTCTCTCTCTCTTTCTCTCGCGCTAGGGCTTTCAACGCTGTACGTATACGTTACATTATGCATATATATATATATATATTTATCGATCGTGCTTTCGCAGCACATATATGCAATATGCATATTGCTTGTCGTACATATTGTAAGAAGCCATCGGAAATTCAAACCCGGCGCTTGAATTAATCCTCCGGCATGATAATCGATAGGGAAATTACGCCCGAGATTAAATTCTCCCTTCGAATTTATCGCACAATGCGTGGAATATAGTAAATTAAACTCTCGTCTCGTTGAGACAGATATATATATATATGTATATATATATTATATTCCGGTATATATAAATGATGAGAAAATAACTTCGGGTCTTTATGAACTCGGGCAAAGAATAACGAGGATTTTTTTTTCACCCCGCACTCTTTCTCTTATTATCTTCTCATCGACTTTTCCCGAGAACATTCCGTAGACGTGATCTTGTCTATATAGACCTGTATATATATATATATATATATATATATATATATATATATATATATATATCATTCGTCGCAAAGTTTTGACTCGAAGGTCTCTCTCTCTCTTGCTCTCTAAAGAGAGGTAGAGGGGAGGGGGTGGACGAACGAGAGCGAACTATAAGCCACCACTCCACGACCGATTCGAGGGTTCACACCGACGCCCCGCTTCTATTCCGCTTTAAACCAGGTATTATGGAATTACTGCTGTACTTGGTTTACGTGTACGGGAAACCCACCACTCAAGCTCCCGCAAACCAGCTTTAACATCTCTCCCTCGCTCTATCTTCATCTCTCTCTCTCTCTCTCTCTCTCTCTATACATATATATATCTCCGTTTCTCTGCTTCGCTCACGTTACACGAAACCCAAATATAACCCAACAACCTGCCGTTGCCCAAGATCGAAATATATATAGCTCTCTCTCTCTCTCTCTCTCTCTCTCTCTCTCTCTCTCTCTCTCTCTCTCTCTCTCTCTCTCTCTCTCTCTCTCGACGGACATTGCCATGCTACTAACTTCGTTAATACACACACATGTCGAGTTTAATGAGTTATAATCAGCTGTACACCGCTGAGTGCAGTTTAATGGTTTGTTCGCTCGCGTTAGAGTCCCCGTTTGACCTCTCTCTCGCGCTACAGAACAATACACATATATAACATACATATATATCTGAATATGTACATAGTATATATATATATATTGTATACATACATATATATAT
Source organism: Netelia virgata (assembly GCA_951802705.1). Classification (NCBI taxonomy): domain Eukaryota; kingdom Metazoa; phylum Arthropoda; class Insecta; order Hymenoptera; family Ichneumonidae; genus Netelia; species Netelia virgata. The sequence goes on along the minus strand of OX637867.1, from coordinate 34,009,360 downwards.
ATATATATATATATATATATATATATTCATGTGGGTGTGTGTGTGTGTGTGTGTGTCCAGAGCGTGTTATAGACACTCCTCAACTCCCCCGCAAAAGTCTGGTACCGGTCTACCCAGCTGTCTATAAAGTGTGTTGGCTCTCAAAGTCCTTTATTTCCCTTCTCTTTCTCCTCGTCATCCTCCCTTCACCCCCCTACTCCTCTACCACCGCTCATCCAGTCACTCGTCCCATCTCGTTTTTGTTCTGTCTATATCAGCAGGTTATCTCCATGGCACAAGCTCGTTATAAACGTTCCGTGACGGAGTAATTCGAGGACAAACCGCGGAAAGCTTAATTCCCGCAGTTGGGAGGATCTCTCTCTCTCTCTCTCTCTCTTTCCATTTATCAAAGGGATTTTCGCACTGTCGAGCTCGACCCCACGAACAGATATAAAAGCTCTCTTGTTCATCCTCTCCGACTCACCCAGAGTACAGTCGCGTCGCGCGAAGTAGTGTCATGGAAAATAATGACGAACGAGAGACTATAACAAAACGTACTTATTACGGGACTAAGTATTTCTGTTGTTGTTGTTATTTAATTGTATAATTATTTCGCACGATACTCGACGTAAGTTCGTCTTTTTTTCTTCGACCATTATGCGCGAAAGAATCGTATCCGTTTGGGGGGTGAGATAAAATAAAATGAAAAATAAGAATGAAAACAGAAGTAACAAAACAAATTGGCCAGTTACCGATAAATTGGCCAGCAAACATGGGGATGGGGTGGATGAAACGAGTCAGGATCTATTTGAGATACGTCAAAAATGAAAGGAACGAATCGTGGGTCTCTTGAACGTTGGCGATGATACGAGTGTGGACAGGAGAGAGGGGTTCGAGGTATAAAGATTCCTCGGGTACGCCACTTGGGAATGGCCGGATTTCCTCGAGTGAGACCACGCTCTTTCTATCTCTTCCTCTCTCTCTCTCTCTCTCTCCCTCTCTCTCTCTCTCTCTCTCCCTCTCTCTCTCTCTCTCCCTCTCTCTCTCTCTCTCCCTCTCTCTCTCTCTCTCTCCCACCCACTCTTTCACTCTCTTTCCTTCTTGTATTTACGACGAACGCGAACGAGAGAGGGTGGAGGAAAGACACGACACGACGAACGACCAAGTCGTTGCGGCGACGAGGGGACCCGATCGTTCGTCTCATAATTTATCGAAGAGTCGTGGGGGCGGAGGACGAGAAAGAGACGAAAGAACTCGAGCGAGAGCGAGAGAGAAAGAGATGGACCCGGGTGGAATAACGATGGAAAAGCTGTGCAATAGGAAGAAGGCTGGAGACAGAAAAGTCGCGCACAAGGAAGGAAACGATTATCGATTGACGTTCGAGAAAAGTGGTCGTACTTGTGACTCTCCTGTCTCTCGATCTTTCTCTCTCTCTCTCTCTCTCTCTTTCTTTCTCTCCCCTATAACATTACGCCAGCTCGTAGCAACGTGATTCTCATCGTATATTATCATATTTCTTTCCCCATCGAAATAATATTTAAAATATCACATTTTTGTACAAACCCCGTACACGCTCATTTATCATAACGTTAATTACCATTTGCTACATCAATTAGAACACATTCGCATTCGTCGAAAAATCTCACCAATATCCAACCCTACGCTTTCAAACCCAATGTACCATAAATACATATAATTTAGTTTTCCGTAAACTATATTTTCCGCAAACGTTGCAATTGTAATTGTTGACTGTGAACAATCGCAAAAGAGAGGGGGGGGGGGGGAAGGGCATGCGGTATGTTTCAAGTTTCGTTCATTAATTTCGTTTTCCACCCTTAATTATGCTCCCATGCTTTTCATTAATAGCTGTTGCACAATAGGTCGGAGGAGGAAGGGGGTGCAGCCGGTATGCCTCGCGTACATGCATGAATGACGTATTAGGTAACCGTGGGAGAGAAAGAGAAGGGACGGAGCAAAAAAAAGAAATGCATTTCCCGTCGACTATTTATTATGCGCACTGTATTATACTCGAGTCTATATATATATATATATATATATATATATTATATATATATGTAATACCATGCACGGTAATTTGCGCCAATTGTAAACGATCCGCGCTCGACGACATTAACGTACAATTTAGCCCCGCTAACAATGGCAGCAATGTACTCTGTATTGCGAAAGAGAGAGAGAGAGCGAGAGAGAGAGAGAGAGAGAGTATGTGTACAACGCCGTAGTGCCGTTACGTGTTGGGCGCACCAATTGAAGAGCAATTTGGTTTATACGTATAGGTGCGATGCAGACCCACTCGTGTATAAATGTACACGCTAACTATATAAATATAATAGGCTCATATATATCTATATATGTGTATATATATTGAAAGAGAGAGAGAGAGAGAGAGAGAGAACGATACGTACGCCAATACCAACGCTACACATATTACCTACGTCGTCTCATTCACTCGACTCTCCGGACATTTAAAACTCCTCATTAGCCGCTCTATTACGAGCCAGTATTTTAATTGGATTAATAAATATCGATTTCGCGCAACGTGTACCACACACGTGTCAGTTTCCTGTTCTTTATTTCTTTCTTTTTTGTTCATTCTATTCGCTCGATGGATATTAAAAATTCTCGTGCAATCGGGTCCATCGATAAACTCGATCTCCACTGATTCCCTCTGTGTTGTCCTGCTATTATCGTATCAGGCGAACTGGAAAATGCTGACACTCTGCCGAACGTTCGACGGCAATTTATTTATAATTAATGTAACGACTTTGAATAAACTATATATATATATATATATATATATATAAATGTGTACGTACTACCTACGTAGATAATCTAGTTATTTCAACAATGACGCCGTGAATACCGTCGAAGGATAAGCTCTCGCGTTGGAGTGGGGGGGAGTAAATATTCGTTCCTCGTACCGAGAATATAGCGCCGGATTCTTGTTTAATCCTCTCGACCGAGCCTGACGGACCATTATTCGAATAACTCGGTCGAATTTCACGAACCGACAAATTCCGATAGTCGGTAAGTACGTTATAGCCCGGTTCGTCGTTCGATTCTTTCTCGAAGCTTTTCAGCAGCCGTTCGAACGAATTACGCGCAACGAAAATAAGCGCGGCTTTTTTTCGACCTCGTCATATCCTCGACCTACGAAAATTCGAACTTTAGCTCGCATTTCGCGATTCGAAAGAAGAAAAAAAAACAATTATTTAAAAAAAATCAACCTGCTACCGCGAATTACGCGTATAACCGTCTAAATATATAGATATGAAAAATCGCAAAAACGGATAAAATACGCGAGCGTATCGAGAGGAAATGAGATGAAAGCAAAGAGAAAAAAAACAATAAATATAAAATAAAACGCGCAACCGTACGGTAGGAATTATCAGCCAACGATTCTCGTTCGAACGAAAATCCTCCGGGGTTCCGGCTGGACGCGAGTCCTCGCGAGGGGATTCTCATCTCGGCTCGCTCTCACGTCGCGTGGTGGTGCGAGCGTCAGGAACATAAAAGTAAAATAAAAAAAAATTCGCCACAGGGCGGCGCTCTCGACCGATACGCAATTTATTGTCTCGCAGGACTCGCGCAGGAACTGCTGCGAGCGTTCTGCCAAATCGTGCGAGGATAGACGACCGAAAGTGTGTGCGAGAGAGAACGAGAGAACGAGAGAGAGAGAGAGAGAAATACTCGCGGGGATGATTTTCGCGGCCGAACGCACAGTACACACACACAGGCACACACAGACACAAACGGGGCAAACGTTGACCACGCCCGGGTTATACGAAAGCTACGGGCAGTTTGCCTCGTCGCTAGATGGATGTACAGCCTCGTGTTGCATTGGGACGCGTATTTATCCTCCGTCGTTGCCGGTGAACCGATTTAACCGCGCTGCTACCCCCAAACTCACCCTCTCCCTCTCCTATCTACCCCCTGCGCGTACGTTACCTACTCACGAGAATCGGAAGTAACGATAGTGAATAAGCACGACAGCGATGAAGGGGCGAGGGGGCAGGAAAAAAAATAGGAACGCGCGAAACAAGCTGGAAAAAAAAGCAACAACAAGTGAGACGAAAAATCGCGCGGGGGTAGAGAGATATAGAGAGAAAGAGAGAGAGAGAAACAACGGAATTCGACGTTTTACGATCGCGGGCGAGTCAAAGTACCGGAAGTTGGGATGTATATGGAGCGAGTCAGCGTTGATCGTTTGTCAGAGCAAATGGCCGTATATACCCACCGGCGAACCGAAATAAGGGTCGCGATTATTTATTATAGCGGATTTCGCCGGGAAAGAAAAAAGAAACCATCGATCGCTTCATTTTCTTTAAATTCTAATTTTTATAATTTTGTTTCCTTTTGTTATTCGTAAACATTACGCGTTATTCGCTATAATGACGATTTTATCATCGTAATTAATTCAATCGAGTAAATGGAAACAAAAATTATAAGAACAAATTAATTAAATTAATTAAATTAATTTGATATATTTTTTTTCTTACAATTTATAAATCGTTATCGAAAATTATTCCTACCCAATATTCGCTGTACCGCGTCTACTTAGGTATTCGCCGAAGCAGAATTGCGAGACACCGAGCGAAATCGCGAGAGCCACGTGGCCCATTACATTATGTATATTCCGACGAGGCAAGTGAATATACACGGTGGAAGAGTGATCGATCGACCCGTGGAAATTCCAACATCGAGAGATTCCCGAAGGAGAGATTTGACCGTTTGCGGCTAAGAGCCGTGGTGGTACCATTACATAGCTTGGCGGGCAATACCCCTCTCTCTCTCTCTCTCTCTACCGCGTCGGGGGGATCCGTATAGTGTGCAAGAGCCACGATGGGTAACACGCTCGTGCGGTCCTGTAAATGATCCCTCCACGATCCCTTCGTTCTATATATATATATATATATATCGCATCCTATATATATATAGGATGCGAAGCAGAGAGTACAGAGAATTAGGGGATCCCCATCCCCCCTCCTCCCCCTACTGACGAGCCTTGCAAGCCGCGTGGAGTTCTCTCGCGCGCATCCTCGCACACATACGTATATACACACACACACACACACGACAGACACACGTATACCTACACGAGGAGATCAGCATTAACTCCGTGGATTTTCCAGGCGCGAGAACGCGCCCCGCCGATAAATAGCGCCCGATTACGAGCTGTCGACTCTCTAACCACGTATCGAAAGGGGTTTTCGGTCTACATAGCTCTTGGTTCGCTAGCCGGTGAGTGTGAGAGGGAGAGAGAGAAAGAGAGAGTGAACGAAAACGAACTGTGGATGCACACGATCGTTGGAAAGGCGATGAGGGGAGGGGGGCGGGGGCGAAAATGTAATCGATGAGTTCGCTCACCGCGAAATTAGGGTGTCGAGATTCCGAACTTCCCTTCACTTCCACTTCTCGTTTGGATCCTTTTTTTTCTTGTTTTTTTTTTGTTTTGCTTGTTTCAATCGGTCTTTGTGTTTTTTTCTTGTTATTTGGCTCGTTCACACTCGTCGCATTCGCGAATAATCGTGGCGTACAAGTTTCGAAGGAGCCGAAGTCGCGTCGTGTTTCTGAAAAACGATTTTATCGCCGTATCGTGGAATGTTTTTTCAACGTGACAACGTTTGGAAATATGAAAAATTGTTAAAACAAAAGTTACATTTTTTTTTTTTTTTTTTTTTTTTTTTTTTTTCGTAATCGAATTTTTCGTGCGGCTCCAACCTTTTCAGCCTCGCTTCATTGCTTCGAGCTTCCATTCGTTGACACAGCTGCAAAACGTTTTTATCCCTGGGAACTGACTTTTTTATTTATTTCAACGTTTCCAGGGAAATATGAAAAATCGTTTGGAGCAAAAAAAATATCTACGAAATATTACGAATTTGTTTTGTTTTTTTTTCATAGTTTATTAAATTCACCGGGTGGTTCTCTCCGTCCTCTTTCCACCCCGGTTCTTCGTTATTTCGATCCTTCGTTCTTTTAACACTGTTTTAAATTATGAAAAATCTTAATTTCGTTCATAAATTTGTTTATTTTTCTCGTTACAATTTTCAACGAATTAAGTCGCATTCGATAATCCCGGGTAACATTTCACTCGTGAATTTATCAATCGTCAATTTTTCCAAACGATACACGATAAAATAGCGATATTAATATTCGTGCCGATATTCAACTCGATCGCAGTAGTTTCGAACAGACCCAACAAAAAAATATTGTTTTTTCTATCAGGACGAAGTTCGCCGATCCTGCAAGTCCGATTATCATCTCCTCTATATCTCGTAGGACATAAAGCCCCTAAGCTCCTCGCCATTGTTATTATAGAACACGAGGATTATGACTACACACACACACACACACACCCATACACAGAAAGACACGTGTACGTATATGTGTATACGATCGGTAATCGTAATTACGTGTAAGGACGAGCTCGCGGATTTTCGTACAACGCGCTTCGACGAAGAACACTCGATCAAGCTTCCCGATGAGCGAGAGAGCGTAATAGTAGGCTACACGAGAGTTGATCCGGATGAATTTCGTGGAATCTCTCGCATCGATCACCGTCGCGCAGCGTTGGTCTGAAGAAGGGCTTCCTCGAGACCGCTTCGGCAATAAGGACTCGGTCGTATAATCGTCGTCGTCGCGTACCAAGATTGTTCTTGGAAGCGGGTAACAGCGAGTACGAAGTCAGCGATACTCGTCCCTCCACCCCTCAGCCTCTGATACATACGCCCTTCGGTCGAAAATCTCGTAGACACGTTAGTATAGGGAACATAAGCTTCGTAGCGCGATATCGTTCGCGAGGGAGTCAGGCATTAGAGGGATAGGACGAGAAAGAGGAGGAGGAGGAGGAAAACAGGAGGAAGAAAAGGATTAAGCGAAGCCTCGTGATGGATATATATGTATTTTCCGTAACCGTTACGAAGTTCGAAAACAGCTCGGTCTATGGGTTGCCGGTTTCTGCTTTCCGCGAGGATCGAGGCGAGGGGGCGTGGCGGAAAATAGGAAGCTAGAAGGCACGCAGCGAGGATAAAAGAGAAGAAGAAGGAGAAGGAGAAGGAGGTGGAGAAGGAGAAGGAGAGTTGCTCTTCGTCGAGTAGTCTGGATTAAGACGTAAAACCAGTGGTGCAAGTTTGGGTTGAAAAGAGACGAGCCGAGAAAGGAAAGGAAACTCCAACACTTCAACGGGAACAGGATATCCAACTAGCTCGATGTATAACCCCCCGGTCTCCTCCATAACGTCTTCCAGCTTCGTGTCGTGTAGGGACTGCTTTATCCCCACCCCCTTCCTCATTCTCCTCATCCTAGCCCCGCCTGAAGTTTCATTTATTTCAAAAGCTTGTAATACAGAGGGACTCGAGGACTGCCTTGGAAATAAAATACAAACTGTAACAAAAGCAGAAGCTGCGTCTCCGGTGGCTTTCCTATTTATTACGACGACGCTCGGTCGATGTATAAAGTATGATTTGTATCGGGAGTCCTTGGTGTGTCTCGTCGAGAAGTTTTACGGATGGGTTGTGCTCGGATTATTCTAGAAGGGTCTTTGGCTAATCGGGATACCGCGGATCGATGCAAGAATGGCGCGATGTAAATTTCCATCTCGTGATCGATCGATCGTTATTTTCGATATTGTATTTTATTTTTGGTTATTATTATTTTTTTGTTTTGTTAAAAAGGCGTTATGACGTATGTTCCGTTTAATAGAGTTGCGTCAATTTCTACTGTCTTATATTCTGTAGCAACGTTAGGCTGGCGCGAACGAAAGGGATATATTGATTACGTTTCATGTCTCACGGAGTAATAACATCGTAGCTGGCCTGTCCGTTTACATCACTCCGAGTGTCTATCGTTCCTTTTCGACAGATAGCAAACTGAGGGAGAGAGAGAGAGAGAGAGATAGAGAGAGAAGAAGGGGTGTAAAACTAACACGCAACCCTAGCGCATATTTCGCACGTATATGTATAAAATAGGCTGACTTAAATAACAAGACTTCTACCATATTGCCCACAGTTACCATAACTGACTTTAGCCAATTTCGTGGCTTCGGTCAATCGGCTAAAATCACAGGAAAATGATTTTTGTTTTTTTTTTTTTGAGAAAAGTTCGACTCCGTGAATTTAACGTATTGGCTAAAATGACGGAGGCAAATTTTGGTCTTTAAGAAGAATCTATTTTTCCATAATTTTAACAAAATTATTAATGTCAGAGAGTTATTTTGAACAGTGTCTATTTCCACCGATTTCAAACGTTATCAACGTCTAAATATTCTGCAAATCGATACTGTGCTTAAAAATTAACTACCGCTAAAAAAGCAAACGTCTCTGTACCGTTAAAATTCGTAGAAACAGACGACTACAGACACATTTACCAAACGGGATAATAGAAACGTCGCTCTATATCCTCGGTAGGTTCGGTTATAATTGATTATTGATTGACAGCCATAGTTCTATCAGCAGCAGCGAACGAACTTCTGAATACTCTTTGTAAACTAGCGGAAAAAAAGCGAGAGTGGACGGGAGAGAGAAAAAGACGAAGATCGATAGATGGACTCTTGTTAGCCCATGAACGATAAAAGCACCGATGAAATTCAAGAAAATACTTCGATGTACCACACGTAGACTATAGATTTATCGATAGGTCGGGAGGAACTGGAGTAGTCGATCGTTTTTCGGATCGATCCAAATCCAATAGAACGAGTACGATGGTCCATTATTTTTTCAACTAACGAGTCGATCCATCAAACTCTACGAACTTTTAACGAACAGAACAATTTCATAATTTGGCTCTTTATTTCTTTTCGTTAAGTTTCCCATCCATCCCACTCACGCGCGTCATTTCTCGAATTTTCTTTCGTACATCCGATCGCGAAGTTTTTTTTTAAAAAACCCCTCATTTTCCGTTCGAATACATCGCTATCGAATATTGAGGAGAAGGAATATAACGAATCTATAAGAAAATTACAGTAGGATCGAGCAAGATAAATGTTTAATCAAACCAACGTCCTCCTTCCTCACCGACCTCTATCTGTCTCTCTCTCACGTTGTATCTCTCTTCGCTCACACACTTTGGTAGAGAGCATCAGCTTTGGCATCTCTCGAAGTTCGTACATTCGCCGATTTTTAAATGTACAACGAAAAAAAAACCCCGAGATTTGCTCAGAGCCGCGAGTACTCGAGATAACCGGGAAAGGTATATGTTCAGGGAAATTAAAACAAACTCTACTGCAGCTAGTTCAAACGATATTTGCACAGGTTCGGGGTTCAGTGGAGCGCTCCATATTTTTTGTTTCAGAAACCATTTTTTTTTTAACTTTCAAATCATGTTTGTACAAATTCTCGTTATACACGTCGATGTGTGTATTTTATTTTTATTAATAAAAAAAAAAAGGTGCAATTTGAAGTTTGCACTATTTTTATGACCAAATGGATTTCCCAATTTTTGCGTATGTATTTCGTTTTGAGTTAATAGACAAGAAGACAAAAAAAACCAAGAACAATTCTATAAAACTAAAACAATGAGTATCGAGGAGAATGGGGGAGTTGGAGTCATTTAAGGAAAAGTTGAAAAATAAGTAATTTATTGCAATAACTATTTATTTTTTTCGCTATTAATCAGTCTTTTGGTCAATAAACTTTCATTTTTATGAAATAGAAACTTACTAATAATTGTTTGAGGTAGTAAAAAATTAAATTAAAAAAAATGTGTCTGGCTCTCATTACCCGACAAAGTGGAACCATTACTTTAAACTTGACAAGTTTAATAACTTTTTAGGTCAATATTAGTAATAGTAAACACGAATACGTTTAACATATGATAAACTAACGAACATATAATCAACCCAAATATAGCTTTTTTAACGCGTAAATGTTCTTTGTATTCTTTTGTCTCAATCCCTTCTTTTTTCCTTCAAAAACATCTTTCATGGGAATACCGGTCGGGATTTCTAAATGTTGTTTAGTTTTGATGGGCTTTGTGGGCTTCTTGATTAATGGTCGTGGACTCGATACAAGGGAAATCCATCTGGCTCCCATTACCCCGAAGGGCAGCATTTTGAATTGAACATAATAATATAAACAAATTACGTTGTAACCTAATTTTGTATACTTCCAAACAAAAATCCATAAACTAACCTACCGAATGCTCTCGAAAAACAATTAAATAAGAAAACTTTAGATACTTACTCGAATCGTAAGAAAAATATGTTTCTTATAACGGGAGGAGGCAAAATATGTTTGTGGTCGTCGTCGTTATACTTGTGGCATTGAAGCGGCAATCGGCAGTCCGATGACACGAACGAAGTTTAAAGAAGGCATTTAGGTTGTTTCGAAACACGTCGAGCGTTTCTAAATACTGTTTTTGCGCTAACTCTAATTACCCCAATCTCCCCTAATACAAACCTTTTTTGATTCCATTTCATTTGACCGATTCCTGCTAACTCACAATCGAACGATGCTGCATACTTGATCACCTGTATAACAAAAATTCAGTACGATTATTAAAAGTGTGCAAAACAAAAAATACAAAATTTCGATAAAATTCGATGACGTCTATCTTCGATCAATAAAATTGTTCCTTCGTCTTTCTGTCGCAGGTCATCAGTGGTTGAAAACGAATCTCGGAGTAACACCCGAGTCCGGTTGGTCGGTCGATCCATTTGGTCACGGTGCGACAGTGCCCTATTTATTGAAAAAGTCCGGAGCATCAGGAACGATAATACAGAGGATTCATTACGCCTGGAAACAGTGGTTCGCAAAGGAACAATACGGTGACTTCATTTGGCTGCAACCGTGGGATCAAAGCAAAGAATCGGACATGCTGACGCACAATCAGCCTTTCGACATTTACAACATAAAACATTCGTGCGGTCCTCATCCTCACGTTTGTCTAAATTTCGATTTTCGTAAGATACGTGGCGAATACACGGAATATTCGGTACGCGCTGTTGACGTCACCCTCAACAACGTTCGACAATTAGCAGAATTGCTCCTGGAACAATTTTCACGAACCGGCTCGTTGTTCACTCACAACGTCGTGCTAATGCCATTAGGAGATGATTTTCGTTACGATCATCCGATCGAGTGGGATCAACAATACACCAATTACAAGATTCTCGTTGATTACATAAATAGCCGTAAGGACGAGTACAACGCGGAGATAATCTTCGGCACGCCGAGGGATTATTTCCGTGAGATAGAGAATCGCGTCGAGAAGTTTCCCTCGTTAAAGGGTGACTTTTTCGTCTATTCGGATATATTCAGCGAGGGTAGACCGGCTTACTGGAGCGGTTATTTCACGACGAGGCCGTACATGAAGATTCTGGATCGAGAGCTCGAAGCTAATCTTCGTTCCGCCGAGATACTTTACACGATAGCTCTCAACGTCGAGAAACAGAGTGGCAACGATATCAAATGTTACGAGACCCACTTTGAGAAACTCGTTAAAGCACGAAGAAATCTCGGTCTCTTTCAGCATCACGATGCGATAACCGGTACGAGTAAATCTTTCGTGATGAAGGATTACGCACAAAAATTGTTCGAATCGATAACGGACATGACGAGCTTGCAGAGCTTCGTGATACAGTCGTTGATCGCGACTACCAACAGGCCAAATACCGTTTACGTATTGCCGGAATCGGATCGGGATAGTTTCGAAAAGTTGCCGAAAAAAATACCGATATCGGTGAACGAGCACGAGACTAGAAAGGTCGTGTTGTTCAATCCGTTGGCACAGCCGAGGCAAGAGATCATACGGTTGAAAGTAACGTCGTACAAAGTAAGAGTCCTCGATCCACAAAAAAAACCTATACCGTATCAGATAACACCGGTGATGAATGCGACGAGTATAACCCACGATGTGTACATAGTACTTTTCGTCGCTGAGCTCAAACCTCTCGCGATCGCGACTTATCACATCGAGCAAATCGATAAAATTCCAATGGACGCTATATCGACCGTGCATTGCAACAGATGCGGCAAGGATACAGTTTTTCCGATAAAACCGATGCAAGTTGGTGACATACAGCTCGAGAATCATCGTATGAAACTGGTATTCGATGGGCAAACCGGTTTTCTTAAAAGAGTCACGAAAAAGACAACCGGAAAGATAATGCAATGCGCGATACAATTCGCGGCTTATCCCTCGGCTCAATTCCACAGCGGTGCTTATCTATTCATGCCGGATCCGAATTTACGGGACAACGACAAAGATGTCCTCGAGGCTTATACGCCACATCAGAAAATTTACATCGTATCGGGAAGATTGAGCGCCAGACTCACCGTCGAGTATGGAAAATTGTTAACTCATCACGTATCGATTTATCTTCAGGAGGGCGGTCTCGCCGAGGCTATTTACGTGAGAAACATCATTGACTTCGAGACACCACCGAAAAATCGGGAGACCGAGATGTTCATGAGATTACAGACCGATGTATTGAACGGTGATCCACCGGAATTTTATACGGATTTAAACGGTCATCAGATAATCAAGAGAACGAAAGTCGAGAGAATCGGTATCGAGGGTAATTACTTTCCTATAACGACGATGGCTTATATAGAAGACAGTTCTCATAGGCTTACCCTACTGGTTAATCATGGCCAAGGTGCTGCCAGTTATCAGCCAGGCTGGCTCGAAGTTATGCTCGATAGACGAACTCTTTACGACGATTCGAGGGGCATGGGCGAGGGTCTTCTCGATAATCGTCGAACCGTAATGAAACATTGGATATTGCTCGAGGACATCGCCGGTGAGGCCGATCATTTTTCTAAACCTTCGTTGTTCGCCAATCAGCTTAGCAACGCTCTCAACTATCCCGTTAATATGTTCGTCGTCGATGGTACCGACAGCGAAGTTACCCTCAATCCGGAGATTAAATTGGTCACTCAAAGCTTTCCCTGTGATCTTCATCTAATGAATCTAAGAACTAATCATGATCAGAAGCTATCACATTTTCCTATTAATAGCGCACTTATGGTGCTTCACAGACAAGGCTACAGTTGTACCGTCGGTGCGGACGTTGCGATTAAACATTGTCCCTTGAACGATCGATTGAGCAGCGGTACTACGTTCTTCAAGCTCGATAAATTGAACATAACGAAGACCTCGTTGACGGGCACGAGAACGAAGGAACATTTGAAAAATGGAATCCAAGATATCAGTGTTAAAACGATGGAGATAGAAACTTATAATGTACAGTTTCTTCATTGAGTCGGAGAATACGTGCATGAGAGAATAAACGATAGACGATCGAGTGATTCGAACGAAGGAAGTAAAATAAATTTCGAATGAATAATTAATCGATAAATAATTAACGGAGCGTTGTCATGCGCGAGATAAACGACGAGAGCGTTTAGAGAACAGACTTTCATTGTACATATCAGTCTCGGAATACCACGTTGCTGTATACACGCTAAAATTATCGCGATAATTTTTAATCGGGGAAAAAATGATGCAAATCACATACCTATTTTCGTACGTCCGACCTCTTCGACTCTGACGAAACTCCTCTCCGTCTTCACGATCTTAAGATCTACGAACTCTCTTTTTTCAATTGTAGTTGCGACGTTCATCTTCTTCCCTCCTCGTTATTTCTCGTTCTTCATCGACTTTTCGTGGTTTCCTCATTCTTCCCAAAAATAAAAACAAAACAAAAAAAAACAAAAAAAAAACAAGAAAAAAGTTTTAAAAAACGAAAAAACACAAACAAATAAAAACATTATTGTATATTCGAGTGAAAAGGGAGGAGTTGATTAGGAAAAAAAGAAATTAATCGTGATCGTGCCCGCATTTAGACGCTAAAAAGTGATGGATAAAAATAAAACGATCGAACAGAGAAAATGTGTGCCACTTCGTGGTGGACCATCGTGTACATAATTCCGTTTTTATGACTTAGTGCTGCTCGCCCGAACGTATTTGTCGAGATTGAAACACTGGTGCGATACGAAAAGTGTTACAAGAAAAAAAAATCGAAAGACATAAAAAAAAAAAAACTAAAAAAAAAAAATGTTCTTCCAATCCTCGGTCGATCCGGCACTATGCTAATTGTAAAATATTCTATCGACGCGCGCGTTTGCCCGTAAAGCCGCGCGAACACGGCGACGGGACCGTTTTAAATCGTTGAACGAAAATCCCAACGGGCGAAACAAAAAAAAACAAAAAAGAATGCGCGTAATTATTTACGCTGTAAATACTAGAATGAATTATGTATAATCTCATTTACCACGCGCGAATCGAGTGTTTGATCATTTGCACGGTAACTTTAAAAAAAAACAAAAAAATTGAAGGTGCGAGAACGAAAAAGCTCATATTTGATAATCGGTATATTTGTATTTTTCCGATTGAATTGTTTTGTATTTTTTTTTTTTACAAGAGACCGAAAGAATTCGCATTTAATAATTGGTATATTTGTATTTTTGCGATTGGATGCTTTTTGCGTTTTTTCGTTTTTTTTTTTTTTTTTTTAACTGCTACAGAATTTGTTCAGCGCGCGAAAATTCATGAGCGAAACGCATCGTGCGACGACGTATTTGTACACAAAGGAATGAGACCGCGTGCACGACGATGGGTGTAATATTTTAGAAAAAAAAAATCCACCCCCTCCCCCGCCTGGAGCGTGTAAAATCCGAGCTGATCGTAGTAACTACGGTCACGCGACCGAAACACACCGTGTCTCGTCGAATACCGCTGAGAAATATCGATATTTTCGTTGGCGTATTTACACACTCGAATCGTCTCGAGACACGCGAGAGGTTGCTTGAAATAAGTGAACGTGAAAAGAAAAAGAATAAAAGAAATAAAAAGAATAAAAAAATAAAAAGAAAACCAAAAAAACCAAATGCTTCGGTTCATGTCCGCGGGCTTACATCTATTTTATTAATATTCGTTCCGTGAATTTTTGCGCGCGTAGGTGGTGTTATCTCGATCCACGACCTCCACGACTATTCGACTCTTGTAGATATAAACGAGTACTTAAAAGAAGAAAAAAAATAGAAAAAACAAAAATTGACTTCACGCGCGAAATGTAATTCAAGACTCTCAACGACGTGAGTGCCACTTCGAAAAGCATGTTTTAATCAAAATTCCTATTTCTCGGAAAACGAAAATTTCCCCGTTTTGCGAGATTTATTAGAAAAAAATGTCTTAAGTGTATGATGTGAAAGAGAGAAAGAGAGAGAGAGAGAGAGGAAAATATATGTATAATATAACGTGGCTGAATGATAATCTTGCCAATAGATTTTCTTACGAGCGTCTCTAGAGGGATACTATATATAAATAAATATATGAGAAATGGAAATAATATTGTATCCTGATATTCTTGCCACGTGAGAATAAATAAAAGAAAAAGAAAAAGAAACGAACTATAAAAAAAAAACATGAATTTAGGTAAACGTGGTTGTACGTAAAACACGACGAAAAAGAAAAAACGCTGTAACGATGATGTATCATACTTTGTGTTTGTGCTGTCTCTAGGAAATGAAGAGAAAATGAAATTTATATATATAAATCTCATATACATATTATGTATACTTTAAAAAAACAAATATATGTATATATATATACATCCTTATATATGCATATATATATATTTCTATCTGGCCTCGGACGATCATCGCTGATCCTAGAAATTTGACACTTCCGATCGTTCGTGGTCAGAACAAGAACTAGAAATTACGATTATTACGCGATATCCCTTACGTTACGATGTAACATCATATTTATTAAAAACAAACGAAGGGCGAGGAAGAAATAAGAAAAAAAAAAAAACGTAAATGAAAAAAAATAAAATAAAGATAACAAGGTCGTATTTTACGTACGGGGTCTTAACAATTATTTATCGACCCTGACACCCAAACACGATGGCACGATGTTA
Source organism: Netelia virgata (assembly GCA_951802705.1). Classification (NCBI taxonomy): domain Eukaryota; kingdom Metazoa; phylum Arthropoda; class Insecta; order Hymenoptera; family Ichneumonidae; genus Netelia; species Netelia virgata. The sequence continues at coordinate 33,993,501 of OX637867.1, read as the reverse complement.
CGATGCCCGGTTTCCGATAAGCGTTACATCGTTCAATAATAGTGCAATAGCCCAAGCTAAATGCACTTTCGTTCGTTCGACCAACACGATGCTCGAATCGGTTTGAAATTGTGCGGTGTAATTAATTCGAACGTTATTTTCATCGGGCTATTCGTTTCGAAATATCGCTAGAGACCTGGAAAATGCACGAGGAACGAGAGATAGGCCCCTGAGCGTTTATCGATATGACGCAATGAATTATCGATAATAGCCCCAACAAAGCCTACGTGTGCGTGAGAGTCACTTTGATCCACCGACTTTTGAATATCACCAAAACCACCAGCATCGATGATGGGAGAGCTACTACTACGTATAATAATGGGTTTAGGGAACCTACTCTCTCTCGTGATAATTAAATTCTCAACAAGCTCGAATCCCCCGAACGACAAGTGCATATACCCCTTTACCGACGTTTCGTAGCGCCCTACGGTCTGGTTTATAATCGAATTAAAGACAACTCGATCCTGTAACAACTAACCTAAAACGCACTTTGTATTTCCGGGCAATATTTATCGAAGCGCCGGGATCGTAGACTCTCGGCTGTTGCCCCGACGACGTAAGCAACACAACATGGTCGAATCGGACGTGTTCGTCACACGCTTTATGTCCGCCAATGCAAGTTCGTACCAACGTGGAGATTGAAGAGAACGAGAAAATTAGTATTCCCGAAGGCCTCGTCGATTTTGACTCGTTTGAACCGTGTACGGTATAACAATATTTAAATGCGCTATTTGGTACGTCAGTAGTACCGTTGATTGACGGGCCTCGTTCCTCTTTATCCCCCTTAACGAGGTCGATCGCATTCAAATTCTACAAAGTGCAATTAAAACTTGTAGAACCGAAGGATATTTCACCGCTCGGCGAAAGTAGGAACTATCACTCGGGTTCCCAGTTCGCTCGTTTTACTCGGTCGATAACTCCCCGCGACTGTACTTTGACAGTATGACGACGATCTTCACGTAAATCGTTCCGTGTCAACATCGAAATGTGCATAAGAACTTTCATTAACCTCTTATTGCATGAATTACGAAGGAGATGGAATACAAACTTTTTTTTTAGTGGAAATCTCTTTTATTCGTCTCATTTACTGCATACGAACTTTAGCAGCCATGTATGCTTGCTAAAGTTGCTAATTTTCGTTCAATATGCACCATTTTTTTCCCACGCCAACACCAACTTTGAATCCTAATTGTACGTAATGGAACGTATTTCTTGCCGTCGCAAGGCAAAACAATTGACAAAAAAAATCTTTGAACATACTGAAGAAAAGTAAGAAACGTAAGCAGCTATATATAGCGTCGTATGCGGTAAGGGGTTAAAGATGATATTCGTTGAATAAAATGGCTCGAGGCATTTTACCTCTTTTGCGATCATTATCGAATAATCGCAGTCATACCGGGCCATCGACTCGTCGAAGATCGTCCATTGATCATTTTCTCACAGATGTTATTTCCATGTCCGTGTGAGATACGGGAGTCGCAATGTCCAAAGATTAATGACGAATTTCTTCTTTTTTTTTTCTTTACAAATTACGTCATTTTCTTCGTCGACGCTTAGACATTTGACCCCCTGATTTGACATTGCCCATGCCTTAAGTCCCTAATTTCCATTTGTTACGCAATTGATACAATTAGATGCGCGAAGACGCGCAACGTGTTTCGCCGCCTGATAATAAGTACAAGATTATGGACAATACGCGGTGTGACGCGTGTGAATGAAATAGCGATACCAAAAGTGTCGATAACTGAACGTTCGTTTATCATTTATGCCTAATTTCCTCGTTGAATCGGTTTTCCTTTCGAACTGGAATTTCGATCAACGCGAATACAAGAGGAACATCGCCGACCGTTTGGAGAAACTCTTGTGATAATTTTATGGTTAATAACGTATGTCGTATCGTAATTATTACCACATAACCATAAAAACCATTCCTTGGAAATGTGTTTACTTTACGATTGAACGCCGTTGGGCAAACGCCACGAGGTGGCCGCATGAGTCGAATCTCTAAATAATATTCACATAGACCAATGAACCGGATCACGCGGATATTATAGAGAGTTTGAAACAAACGTGTACGTCCTCAACTCGCCTCGACCTATTCGGAGCTCTTGTGTTATCGAACGGAGAGTGTCTTTACAAGGCCATGAATTAAAATTTGATCCGGTATCTGTGACTCAGCGGAATTTCGTTTTTGTTTAATCCGTTCGAGCGGACAGAATTTTCGGCCGAACGTTGATAAGAACAAGATGATAGAACGTAGAATAGACATCTGTGGTTCTTCTTCAGAAATTTACAAACAAAAAAATTGAAAACTCGTTTAGCTCGGAACTAGGCGCAATTTTATGTGCAAGAATCAATGTGGGAGCGACATTCGATGCGTCAGAATAACAATGTCGTAGGTAACGTGGGTTTAACCATTACGACAAAAATATCAGATCTCTCTTCACCGATTTTAAATGGAAGATTAGTACGTGACTCTATCATTATGCGCATGTCGCCGTAAACGCTGCAGCTGATCTCCAATACTATACTGCGGCATTGCGACTCACAGTGGTAGTAACAATCGTCAAAGGTCGATCCGTGTGAAAACAAGATAGTTTAACGACAAACGACGCACCTCGAGGTGCCTGTTTCTGTCTAATGTGAAAAAACTCAGCCCCTCCGGCTCATTTTTTTCTTGGCAAGACATTTAGAACGTGCTGCTCATAAATAAATGGTGTTCATGTTATGTCTACGACTACGTTTCCTTCACTGGGTGTATACAAATGTAAAAAAGAAAACATAACTCACCAATCAACAGCATATTAGTTGCGTAGGTCGATCAAGTAGCTTCCGTACTTACCGAGCGTTCTCCCAGCGCATTTATTACGTCGCGGCGCGTCTATACTGCGTATATTTACCGCGGTACAAACACACGGGCATACGAGTGTGGTAGCCGGTGACCGCCGCATACGGTACAAGAAGGCGAACGTAGCACCATAGTGAAGTGCAATTTGCACCACGTGTACAGTGCGACTTCTTTCCGACGCGCACACATACAAACAAACACAGAATGTTGCGATTTGTGGTATGGTAGCCGGAGAGAGTCAAACACCTGCGATTGGATGTCTGGCGGAGGCTCGACCGGAGCGTTTAAAAATAAAGTTAGTCTCCTTCTCTGCGTTCGTATCTATGTTGCTCTTGCCCTCTTTCCCTCTCTATCGCTCTCCTTTTCCTCCTCCGTCGTATACTACGAGTCTCTCAACTTTCAACGTCTCTCGTTCTTTCTCGCGACAATATACCGCGGCTCTTGACGACTCGCGAGTGTCGCGAGTTAAATTGAACCGGGCAGTGCACTCTCGATCGGGACGCGCGTGTTCATCCGTCGTACTACATAGTTGCGATCGCCCTCCCATACGAAACGGTGATAAGAGTGTATGTACTTGCCGTGCGATACTGTGAAAAAGCGCGCTTATTCGCGACCGAGGAAACGGAAGAAAAAAAAACAGGATAATCGTAACTTACGTCGTATATCGACAGCACGCACGTGTGTGTTTGTGATCTATAAAGTTCAGCGTTATCGGGGAGTGTTTAATCGCTGAAAAGGTGTTCGATATCGTGGAATCTCGACCGAGAGACCCTTTGACCGCCTGTCTCTCCTTGTGTGTGTGTGTGTATGTGTATATGCGGGTACTGTACTGTGCGGTCTCCGAGCGAGCGACGCAACTCCGCCGAGGTTTTACAGTGTATAACCTCGAAATACGTATGCTCACTGCCAGTTTCGTTTCTCCATCGGCATTGCCACTTGCTGCTCGTCTCGTACGTTCACGCAGTATTCGTCACTCGATTCTGATCGTCCCTCTGTGTGCTTGTGTGTGGCCGAGTAGTTATTTTTGCTGTACCGTTCACGATCTTCCTCTCTTATCGCCGTTGGAAATTAAAACAAAATACGTGGTTGCGACACACACACACGCAACTCCCTCACTCTCGTGCGTTGCTCTTGATAGGCGAATGTCTTCGTTTTTTGCGTGAGCGAAGAAACGTCGATTGATGCTGCGTTAATGAGGTACGTATAAAAAAGAGGCTTCTTTAACGAGTGAACCTTCCAAAGAGGCCTCTTTCCCATCGTGTCGAGTTTATGAATTCGTTTGACGCTCTTATTGGCTGCAATTGGGATTGAATCAGCGATTAAGGACTCCTCTGGCTAATTCGTTTCTTCTACATCATCTTCCAGACACGTTTCATTCGACTCACTTGCTGCTACTCTGGTTCATTCACACCTTCGTCGTATTTTTCTCATGAGCTGCTTGTTTTTTCCTCGCTCCTCGGTTATAGCTGTTATCTGAAACGGCGAGCTGCAAAATCAAACATATATGTTATTACGAAATTTTTCGTAAAACGTTTCGCAATTTTTCGTTGTATGATATGAAAACTGACGACACATGCTTTTCACCAGTATCGCTCTTCCTATCCTAACGCTTAAGACCGTCGATGAATTCGTTCATGATCAACCACATGTCCGGCGATACGTATGAACATTGGAATTAATTACTCATGAAAGCAATGCCACCGCATTGCGCAATGTCAGAGTTTAATCAGAATGCAATGTGCAAAGTGACAGTATTGTTTTTCTTTCTTCGCTGCCAAAAACAGAGGTTCAGTCAAGAGAGCCTATTTGCTCAGACTTTCGAATTTGCAGCCACATACGACAAGCGTGTCTGGCTCTTATCAGTTTTCCATCGATACGTTTTTGTTTTTTTCGTATCTTATTCGAATTATAGTTTTTTTTTACGATGCATCTGCGACGTATTTAGCGGATAAATCACAATGAGAAATAAAACAATAATGGAGCTGCTACGAGCTTGCAGTCTCGCTGCCAATCGCTTCTCATTTATTCGTAATACATTCATCTAATTACATTGCATATGCATGACTGACAGCGGAATAAGCACTGTTACGTCTCTGCTTATATAACTTCGGAGAAGCTAGCGGTGCACAGGCAATTGATTTTTTTTTTGCTCCAAGCATCTGTCAGAATCTATCTTTTATGTTATAAGATTTTGTACGGTTACAAAATTCGAACTCGCGAGTCTCGTGCTTGTATTCCAGGATGTTCCGTCGTACCAATGAAATTGGTTTGAATATTTTCCTTGTAATGTAAATATTGTGTTGATACACATTCTTGTTCCACTCGCACAGTTCAAATCCCCTAAATTCCCAGTCCTGAATCGTTCAGTCGTTATATTTATTGCGTTCCATTGAAATATTGTTCAATAAAGTTTCAATGATTTTTAGATATTGGGAGAAACAAGAGATGTTGGTGACGTGGCCTTAAGGTGAAATGTCCCGAAGTCTGCCAGACAGAGTTGCAGGGCTCTATTATGCCCATGGCCTGTTTTGTTCGTCTCACCCTGTAGCGGTTATTTCTCTGGCAATATCGGTGGTGTTGCTATGTTGGTCAGTGAACGATAATAATCTCACTATGTTTTTGGTAACATTTTCATACGAAGGCATCAATTATTATCATAATGTTCACATATTCAGCTCTCCTCTGGTGAATCTGCCAATGCCTGGCAATGCGCCTCGCACTGTGATCAATCACACCATCGTACCGGTCAATGGATCGGACAGTCCGGCTCTTTTTATCCAGCAAGTCGTCCTGAGAATCGGTGTAGTACCATGGGCAGAGGACCTCGCTCTCTCAGATGCTTTTCGAGGTCCTCTCTACGAAGTTTTCAATCTCTTAGAGATCATACAAAATTATCAAGATCCCGAAACGTGAGTATAATAATTCCAAAGTTAAAATCGATCAGTATTCTCTTTAGCAACTTTAGCTATTGGAATTTATTTTTTTTGTCAGATTAAAAACTCTTGGTCAAGTGTGCCTTCACATCGAGGCAGTGAAAAAAAGAAATGTGAAAAAACCAGAAGTTCTACCGGAGTACAACTGTCTCGTTCTATCACCGGCAAATTTATGGCAGCAGAGTATCGAGATATACAATCAAGACACAGACCTCCTTGGAACAATTTTCTCATATCAGGTGAGACAATTTTCTAAAAAGCTTACTTTTCATTCTGACCTTAAGTCTTTCTCGTACAACCTCGAATGGAGGTCGTGTTTGTCTTATTAATTGAATGCAGAAATATTCAAATGAGCCTGGACGTTGAGTCAATGGAATATACGATCGAGACCGCAAGGACAAATTTGTTTGCCGATCCATTTCGTACGACGAGAAGATGAATCTTTGGCAAACTTAAATGTGATTATTCCATTTTGACAGAGTCTACAAAAGGGCAAAATAAGCCTTGCTGAGATGGTATTTGGCATGAGTCTCAAAGAAACTGGTGTAAAGAGATATCCCGTTCGCGTTCGTCAGAGAATTTTGCAATACGCCGTGACGATATTTCTGAAGGAGTACGATCCGAGGTCAGGAGAATTCTTTTTTTATTTTCTTTTTTTCTTCTACAAAATACGTTAATTTAAATTAGTTTTCTAGACGATACGATGAATATTTGTTATTTCTGTCGTAGGTTCGTAAGTGGTTTAAAACATCGACTGACCACTTACTACTCTCTTCATCAGCCTCAGGACAAAAACGCGCCACAGGCTGGGACGAACAACGAGACGCTGCATATTTTTTATCCCGGTGAATTCAATTACAGTGATTTTTTCCCCTTGACTATGACGTTCGTAGCTCTATTTTTCTACGTTTACTTTTCCGTACGTAAAATCGAGCTCATAAAGTCCAAAGTCGGTATGGCTTTTAGCGCGAGTTTTACCGTAATATCTTCGCTCGCGATGACCGTAGGTGTTTGCTTTTTTTTCGGACTAACACTAAGTCTGAGCAGCAAAGAAGTTTTTCCGTATCTCGTCGTGATCGTCGGTTTGGAAAATGTTCTGGTATTAACGAAGAGCGTCGTCAGTACACCGGCGCATTTGGATGTTAAAATACGAGTTGCGCAGGGAATGTCTAAGGAGGGTTGGTCGATTACGAAGAATCTACTGACCGAAGTAACGATCCTCACTATCGGATTGTTCACTTTCGTTCCGGCGATTCAAGAATTTTGTATATTCGCCATCGTCGGTCTACTCAATGATTTTTTCCTGCAAATGGTCTTCTTCTCGACCATTCTCGGTGTCGACATTCGCAGAATGGAACTGTCCAGCGACAGTTCGAAATTTCATTTTACGAACATCCCCTCGACGCGTAAACAACAATTTACGACTACGGTTTCGAACAAAAAGCCTAATATATTTCGATCAAAATCACATCCAAGACTGAACGGTCTGTCGGCTGGTCCGACGAACGTAATTGCTCCTAACACCCAAAATACGCAAAATCTTGTTAAAACACCAAAGCGTCTGAGGCTCGTACATTTTTGGGCCAGAACGAGAATTTTCCAGCGTGCTTTTATGGTGTGGATGGTGGTTTGGATAAGCATGATTATATATAATTCCGGGATCATCGAGCATCTCATTCATTTGAGCGACACTCTCAAACCTGATCCGGAAATCGATAGCTATAGCATAGAAAGACCTCAAACATTAAAGTCTTACGTTGGACTCAGCACCGTCAAACCCCTGACGATTCAGACATCCACAGGATTGCCCAACATTCCTAATGATGAGGTAACGTTCAAAATATTTATGAAATTCTTGAATCGACGATATTTCCAAAACTTATTTGGAAATACTAACATTCTAACGTTTGCGTTGTTTCTTCCATTTACGAATAAATATTATAATTGCATTAATCAAAGGTATTATAACGTGTTGCAGCCTCCTGTCATGAACAACATAACCGAGGAACTGAACAAATTACGACCGGTAGATTTTCCACCATGGAATCGCTTGTCGCTGTATCACTGGTCATCTATTCTCACAATGTACAATATATCGGTAGCCGGTGAGCACATCACGATACTACCGGCTATAAAAGTCTCCCATGCATTCAGCCCTCAGTTGGTCAGGCAAATCAGCAATCCAAATGACGTGCAGCTATTCCAATGGCAGAGTTTCGCCACCGCTGCTCTTGACCCATTGGACTTTTCAGGTCTGACGCTAAGTATTATGCAAGCGTCAATGACGTTCATGTCTTTCGTAAAATGTGCAATGAGAAATAAACAAAAAAAAAGAAAATGGTAAATTACACCGAGCTCATTGAATCGGGAAACCGTTTATGTTTGAATGACTAATTGAACGCGTTGCACCGACTCTATCGTTACAGATATGGAAGTACCGACGAGGTCGGAGGCTCGTGGTTTTAACACAAACGCGCCGTTCGTACCTTCGAGCCCGATGGAAATATTTTTGGCAGCTCTTCTCTGTCTGATAAGCGTGATAGTGGTGGCTTACACGATGGTCGTTCTTTATCGTTGCGTCTGTACCAGAAATTACGCCGAGTGGCGAGCTAGTTGGCATCAGCAAGAAAAAAGCCAGGATTCGTCGACGCAGCTGGTATTAGAAACTTTGCCTCTTGTTCTGGAGGGTCACACACAGGAGGTCGAGTGCATAGCGACGGATGGTAATACGATCGCGAGCACGTGTTTGGCCGGACACATCAGGGTATGGGACTCGTTAACCGGTGAGATGATAACGCACATAGACAGAAAAAAATTCTTCAGCAACGTTCAGAGAGATCTGACGAGCAGTACGCCCGATCCCGACGAGCTCATGTCCGATTACGAGAGTGGTTCACCACCGTCGCGCGGTGAAATGGAAACCGCGAGTTCTTACGGACTGCAAAACTCGTCTCCGGCCTCGCAGAGACAAAAATCATCACCTTTATCCGCTGGTTATCAGAGAATATCGCGAGAGACAACGAGCGCCAAGAGACATTCGATGAATTGTCTCGATTACGACTATCAAATAAACGATTTTGGCGCGGAAAAACGAAAGTCATTCCGACGCAGTCTCGATCAGACGTTTGATTTGCCGGATTTAAAGTCTTCCATAAACACGCGATTCTCGTCGATGAAATATTCACCGGGACAAATTGATTACGAGAAAGGTTTCGACTACGGTGAGCACTACAAGCTTCTGCTCGAGGAACATCGCAAATCTATCGAGGACGTGCAAAAGTGCGAAAGTACCGAGGGACTTAGCATGAGCTCTGGCCGATTTAACGGTAACGAACTCACGGACAGCGCAACGTCATTGTGCACTTATAAAACGTCCCAGAACAATCAAAATGCATCGCCTATCTGGTGCGTCGATTATCAAGAGAATCTCATCGTCGTTGGTTGCGCAAATGGATCTCTTGAGTTCTGGGAAGGCACGACGGGACGTTTCAAAGTGAGTCGGAACGAAAAGAAAAATCGATAATCGATCAGGTACAATAGACTTGAAAATATCAATGTAATCGATCGATCTTGTATTACAGTGTTTCTTCGATGATGGATCGGGTCTCGGAACTTCGGCAGTGAAATTCGTCTGCAATCGAGTGATAGCGGCCAAATTAAACGGTTCCGTGGATTTCCTGGAACTCGAGAGATACAGCGAGGGCCATCAAGTTGGCTGGGGCTTTAGTTCCTGCAGAAGAAGTAAGAAACTTCGATTTTCATCGATTGTTTTCACTGTAAGCTAGGAAAATTGGCTGAATGATATATATTCTTTTAGCTCACGTTAGAACCGGCAGCGCTGGTTCGCCAATGGACATAAATAATTTACCGCAGCCCGAGGAGGATTTGCGATGTTTGAAAAAGGGCTCGCACAGAGCTCATCAGCAAGCCATAACTGTACTGGATAGTGAGGGTGGTCGTGTGCTCACAGGAAGCCAAGATCACACTCTCAAAGTTTTTAGGTCAGAAATTAATTACGCGTTGGTCTCTCATGACGATCCTGACAAATATTAACGTAACATTATTTTCAGGCTAGAGGATCATCTTCCCTTGTACACTCTACACGGTCATTGCGGTCCTATATCGTGCCTATTTATCGACAGAGTCAGTCCAATGACCTCCGGAAGTGGCTCTCGCGATGGCTTGCTTTGCGTGTGGGATCTTTCGACTGGTAAATATCGATCGCTCATCGTTATCGATATTTTAACAGAAACGAATATCTTAAGAGATTGCCCCGCTATCGGGATTGTTCACAGGAATGTGCATGTACAGCATCCAAGCTCACGACGGCGCTGTGGCTGCGATAACGTGCTCGGCATCGTACATAATCAGCATCGGGACTGACGAGAGACTTTGCGTTTGGGAGCGCTTTCAGGGACACCTGTTGCATGCTCTCCCAGCCCAGAGAACCGCCTATAGTTTTCAATTAGTCATGTTGACCCAACAATTGCTCATTACCAGCAGTCAGGTAAGAATATCACAAATATTAACGCTACTGTACTTTCACGTATCTCCTTTTTTATCAATAAAACAAACCGTGATTTTTCAATTATTTCCAAAATAGGGATCTTTGGTGGTATGGGACGTCAGAACCGGCGAACCCGTCAGAGAAGTAAGATTGGGCCACAAAGACGAGAGTATTTATGTTAAACAGATGCTCGCACTTAGAGACAGTATAGTCTGCGATTTTGGCCGCCAACTGCGGATCGTCAGATTTCCTCTGGTATCCGACAAACTCGACTGAGTTCCTCCATATACACACGTCGTGTTGTACATAATTTAGTCCGATCGCATTTCGTTTATCTCGCTTTGAGCGACGAGATTACAGCGAAGAGACACCGTGTGTGACTTGTATTTTTTTTTTTTTTTTACATTACACTCATGCCATTTTCTCTTTGTGAAACTTTCAACGAATGTTCATTCTCCGCGGGAAAATTCAAGGAATACGAAGGAAAATAGGGAAACGAGGAGATAAAATATGGATCAGTGATGTTTAAATTGACCGGTTGTCGTAACCTGTGAGCACAATAATGGAGAAATATTCCACAAAGACGACTAGAAATCTTCGGTCGTATGGCTGTGCATACACCTGCTTGCGAGTATGTGTGTCTGTGTGTGTGTGTGTGTGTGTGTGCTCGCGCGTGTGTGACTCTGTCTGTGTATGGACTTAAAACGTTGCCGTTACATAGTCGCGAAATATTTCATTCACGTTTATTCTTCGTACTGTTACGAATAAGAAGAAAAAAAATCTAGAGGAGTCACAAGTTACGCGGTCGTTCGGTCGATTCCGATCGACTAACGACCGTCGAAGGTTTTTTTTATCATAGAAAATCTATTTATGTATCGCATATACATATAACGAATATATACGTAAAAAAGTGACGTTAATCAAACGGAATGAATATGAAGCGAAACCTGGCATCGTAGGGAAAAAAAGGAACGATTATTGCGTTATCGTCCAACGATGTGCGGACTCGCGCGAATTTATGTGGAATCGAGAGTGCCTTTGCCGCGTCCGATCTTAATTACTTCTTATCCCGTGCCGTGTAAATAGTCTATTTTTTAATTCCTTGTTTTTTTTTCTTTTTCTCTTCATAAAATCGCTTTGAACAAATTAACGGGATCTTCCGTAGTAACTGATAATTAACATGAATTTAATTATAACTTTGTTTAATTGTTAAAGGCGTTTAACACAGGCGTTTATTGATTTATGGCTTTATACCACGCTTCAAATTTAATGCACATCGTTTGGTAGCTAAACGTTAAAATTATCGGTTACGAATATCTCGCGTCCAACTTTGAGGAGCATGTGTGTTATTCGTAACGATCTCTGCAATCGCGAAGTGAAAAAGGCCACGGGGGCTAATGTTGTGGATTTTTTTTTTAATCGACGAATAACCAATATATATTTTCCTAGAGATACGCGTTTGACGTTGTCGCGAGTTGAAGCGTCGAAATTTAGACTGAATGTATGAATAAAATTTGTCATTCATCAATATCATCATCGTCGTCCGTATTCCGATTGAGAAAACAAAGTAAAGAAAAAAAAAAAGAAAACCAATTCGAGTCGAAACTCAACACATCGAGATATTTTATACGATCGCGATATGCATAGAATTATATTTTTCTTAACCAAAGTGCAAGTACATCTCGAAGAATCGTACTCGGTTATGCGGTAGAGTTTATAACGGAGAACGAAAGGGAGAAATAATGGACGGGGAGCGATTATAAAATGTGCCATTGATTGGCACGTGTATGCGTCGAGGAAACCTCGATAGTTATTTTTGTTTCTCTTTTTTTTTTTTTTTAAAGATATTTATTGTGTACAATACATTTGGATAATACGAATATGTTTCGAGGTCAAATTACGATTATAAATAAATTATCATGTTTGATAAAGCGATCGATTGATTTCGAAGTCCCTTCGTGATTTTTGTCTCGAACAGCGTTAAAATAATTTTGTTCCTAACGTCGGAAACGATTATTTAAACTGTGAAATATTATTTTAAAAAACCTCAATTTTACAGAGAAACAAAACATCGAAGGAAATGTAACGATGAGAATACAAAGTACGAAGCGACGCCAGAGTTTTCATCTAATCTAACGCGATAAAAATCAAATGAATCTTCCATATTGTGGACAACGATCGACACTATCATAATCTAATAACGCATGGAATTATCTTCAATCAAAATAAGTCTCGACAATCATAACACACAGAAATTTGACGAAAATTGTAGATCTCAATTGTTTCCGAATCGGCTGTAATTCGCAATAACTCTCATTCCCCGTTTGTTACGACAAATATTCCAGGACGAACGAGAATAAATCTCATATCGCATTATTTATTACGTATTTACTACGTATGAAATGTTTAATGAAAGTGATTACAATGCAAAGAAGAAAGTCCTCGAATTCTATCCAGGACGCGATAAAAACAAAATGTATCTCACATCCCACGGATAATGATCGATACTTCCATAGTCTAGAGAAATGATCTCCAATCTAGATAAGTCTCGATAATGACGAGACGTAGAAATTTGACGAAGATTGTTGGTCTCAATTGTTTCCGAATCGGCTCTAATTCGCGATAACTCTCATTCCCCGTTCGTCACGATAAATATTTCAGGAGGAACGAGAATAAATCTCGTATCGCATTATTTATTGATATATCGCGTGTACGAAATGATTAACGAAAGTGATTACAAAAAAAAGAAGAAACTCTTGGAATTTTATCTAGGGATATTCATTACCATCGAGAAATTCGCCGTTGGAAATCATACGATGAAATCTTTAAGAGTTTGTGCAGGTGGAATCGATCGATCAAAACTCAACGTGCGTCGATAATCGAATTAAAATATCGAAGAAGCGAAGCGTGCATTGTAGAATCGACGAACGAGCCTTAGATTTGTCTTGGCTATTAGTCAAACCAAGAATACTTATCAGCCGGAAGCTACTACGTACATTCTTATCGTTGACCCGAGTAACGAAGAAAATGTTATACATTTTAAGAAAATGTTATACATCGTTGAGTGCAACGATTATCCGCGTTAATCGACGTTCGATCCAAGCTCGATCCCGATTTAACGAAAAAAACAAAAAAAACCCCAACGAAACATATTTTCCTGTCTCTGGAATGATCCTCGAAACGTTTCGTTCCTTTTTTTTCCAACGCCAGACAGGATCAACGATTTCGATGCAGCTAACAAAAAAATATAATCACGTATTGTTTTTCTCGCCTGATATATAAAAAAAAAAGAAAAAAAACATTGTAATAACGATTCAATTTGACGTCACTGTAACGCTCAAAGTAATTAACGAATAACAATGAATCAAAGCCTCCTTGATACGAGTGCGACAAAACGAGCGAATATGAAATCTCGTGTGAAAGAGAGGGAGACGTGGAGATCCTGGAGGGAGGGAAACGCGGAAAGTACAAATGCCGGTAACTTTCGGTTCACCAGCCTGGTAGAGATATCAGGTGCCAGTTGTCGTTGGCAGTTGTCGGAGAGAAAACGACCAACGGTGCTGTCTACGTTCGCCAGACATTATTTATAAAAATTTATCCAACGATATATTACAAAAAAACACACACATTTTTATCAAGTTTTAATCAAAATTTTATTTTTTATCGAGATTCGACGAATGGCGAAAGGATATTGAAAAATCGTTGTTTCGTTTCTTTTCTTTTTCTCACGACATTGAACGAGTCCTTCGTTTTCTCATTTTAATTTATTTAATCATTGTCCTCGAACGAGCCATAAATTTTCTACCGCGCGAAACCTTCGGTGTACAGGCAGTAAACGATAATAAGCCGATCTAACGTAAACTATTGTAAATAAAATATAAATTAAGAAGAACAAAAACGAAAAAAGAAACCGAGTAAAAGATCGTTCGACTCTCGTGGAAGAAGAATCTTGGAATAAAGTGAGGATGAAATAGTGGCGAACGAGTGGAAAGAGTGAAGAGTGGTTTACGAGTAAAAAAAATTGGGCTCGAAATCGCTGGTCGAAATTCCACGAAGATCGAACATCTCCATTTACGAAGAACTTTCCTCGGACCAAAATGACGATCGTGGAACATCCCACCGACTCGGCGAGGTATTTTTGAAAAATTATCTCTACGAATTTCTTAAATAAATGTTAAATTAAAAAAAACACACACACACGATGAAAATTTGTTTATGTTTCAAAGTCTCGTCGAAGAGCCCGCGTTTGTTTTCGAAAAGCTCGTGACATAAGAAATTGTTCTAGACGCAAAGTAAACACTTTGAATCTTGTACAAACTTCGCCGCTACCGACGATAAGTTCCCTGGCCTTAGGAAAATTTTCGTACCTTAATCCAACTCGGATACGAGTTCGGTAAACTGTCTCGCAATATATCTAGCGCGTGACGTTCTTCCGTCGCGATACATTCAACGGGACTTACGTCGATCGGCCTGTAATAAAACACAGAAATAACAAAATTAATAAAAATCGCGATAACAACTTTACACAGGTCAGCGTTAAAGGAAAAAACAAAGGATCGTTGCTCGATCCGTCTAATGCTCGCTCGTCGTATATTTCGGTCGTACAAATATTTATAAATTCGAAAAACGGCGAAAAAACTTTTTTAATCTTCAGAAAAAAAAAAAAAAAATACAAAGATTACACAATTGTAAAAATTATCACGCGATTCGTTCTCGAATTTTTGTGTGTGTCTTTAAACGAGATGCAAAATTGTGTCGGGAATAAAGCGACGCTCGAAGAATTTGCTAATCGGCCGATAATCGTTAGTTCGAACGTACGTAGTAAACGCAATATCGTAATTTTTACGAGACCGGCGAGGAAGCGAACTCGATACTCGCGTCGAGACTAGTGAAAGTTGCCTATGGGTGTAAACCAACGGCTCTTACTCATTCGTATCGTTTTGCACGCCGAGCGACGAAACGAAAGAAATTTCATTCGTCGAAAAAATAATAAACAGTCGTAGTAATTTCGTGTTTGTCTCGGTCGAGGAAACACAAGCGTCGTATCGAATTTCGTATCATTTCGACTATCTCTGGGTTCGGAAATATTTTTACCGGCTGAATCGTAACGCGCGATAACAATAATTTATCCAAATCTGATAAAAGTCATCGATCACGAGCAACATTTGATTTGTACGAAATTATTTGTTTTTCTCTCCTCGGGTCTTATCTCGGAATATGAAAGATCGGCCGTGGCAAATGTCACGATCGTTGACGGAAGAATTATTCAGGGACAATATCGCTTCTCTTTTTTTTTAATGCATTCTCCCAGATACGATTAATTAATATCGAAAACGAATCGATCGATAACGAGTGGATCGAATTTCAGAAATAACAAAGCCTCGTAATTTTCATACTTTCTTTCTTCTTTTTTTTTCACAACGCAATATTTTCTAACTTTCTAAAATTCTAAAATTTTCGCGAAATTTCGTTAGATTATTTTGGTCCTCTAAAAATTTCCGGTTTTTAATCGATTCGAGGGACTACGAATTTAAACGTTCGATGACCCGTGATTTAAAAGGTGAGAACGTGAGATTTCAACGAATTCTAATTTTTGGCGGGATATTTAAAAATTCTTCTGAAAAAATATAATTTTCCAACAGATTTCTAACGAAATGATCTTCGTTATTGGCGAGGTCGTTGAACGTTCGACGAGTTTCACACACGTAACTTTCGAGTCTGATGGAACTCGTTAAAGCTTTTGTGATTGTTTTGAGCGAGTTGCCGAGAGTCGAGAGAGAGAGAGAGAGAGAGAGAGAGGCTGGACATCGGTCCCGGCGGGTCCCGGTTCGTCGCTTTTAATTCTCCTGCCTACGCGCGCTCTAAATTGATCACAATTCGCACCTCGCGATACGATAATACGCACGAGTCACGCGCGAACTGTAATTCTCTTACGAGAAGTTATATAAGAGAGTCGTACACGTTCGACTGGATGCAAAAATAACGATTATTTATTCTCTTTAATTCCATCGCTTCCTCGTATCCTCCGTATTCGTAATCCTCGTTAGAAACGCGTGGTTGGTCAACTTTGACAACTTCGCTTAATAAATTCATCTCCGACGAATTTTCGCAATCTACGTAAATTATCGAACAAAATTCACCGTCGAAAATTCCACTTTCCTCGATTCTCCCAAAGGAAGTCGGTAATCTATCACGAGATAAAAAAAAAGGCGAGGATGATCAATTATACCGTGATATATAATCGGGTAAAAAAAGTCTTTTTTGTCGGTAGAAAAATTTCTAACGACCCAAAACGTCGTATCGACGGATTCGATCGTATCGCAATGGAACAAAGTTCCATGTGGAAAACAACGTTTTATTAACGATCTCGAGACTAATTTTGTTTTCGAGGAATGAATCGTTTCGGAAAATACTTCCTTTATTTTTTCTCCGTCTCGATATTGCGTTTAAACGCGAATCCGTGCTATTAATCATTATCGATCGACAAGGGAAACAAAAAATTTGACAATTTTAACGAGAAATGATGGATTTGAATTGAAAAAAAAAACGAAAATTGCCACGCTTGTTATCGCAATATATTTCAATGAAAAGAAATTTATTATTATTTCGGACGGAATTTTCGTTCGACCGATCGGGTAATCGTTCGATAGACGGATTAACGATCTCGGATCAACGTCATCCCGAGAAGTTTGTGTTTGCGCGCGTCATCTCACCGGCGATATATAGGATATCACTTTTCTCTCGCGTTTAAAACAAAAAAAAAATGTTTTCCACGTCGATAAAATAACAACGAAAGTTTAGCTCGAGCGTGTCGAATCAATGGAAATTTTTTGTCTGCCTGTGCTTGCTTATGACATAATAAATGAGATTAACGATCGTCGCGAGAGAGAAGAAACGAGCTTATGTACGAACCACCGGGTAGACGGATAAAAGACCGTGGAATAAACGATCGTGCATCGTTATATTTGCATTTTCAAGCTCGTCGCCTCAAATCGATTCGTATCGATTGAAAAATGAGCTCTTTTTTATCCGACGTTAAGAAGCTTTTCTCGTGACGTTGTTCGACCGGTTTCTTCGAACGGATATTTTCATCGAGAGGTTTGGTTAAGGAACGATACCTAACGAGAATATTTCAAAGACAATCGGATCGATCGATCCTTCGATTTATGTCGAGAATCGATAATTCGAGCTGTAGATTTGCATCGACGCTGCCGGATTTCTTGTATCTTTTTCTAAGAAATTTCGTCGTTCGCTGCTGACGAGATTTCGACGGATAGGACAAAAATACTTTTTCGATAGATTATCGACGATTTATTTTTATTTAGCGTTTCGATAAGTCCGATAATTCTTCGTTTCGGGAATTCCTGAAGATTATTTTGCGATTGAGAGTCGACGATGCGACGAAACGTTAAACGCAAAATTGAATGAAAATTTAAAAAAAAACAAAAGAATTTACGATTTTGTCGAATCGATTTACGCGAGAGAATCTCCTCGAGATGTAAAGAAACGAACGTCGAATTTATAATGCACTTTTGAATATCGATGAGATTACACGGATTCCCTTTGCGATTAGAAAATCCTATTTTTTCCCTGACACTCGCCAGCCGGTCGAATAATTTACGACTATAACAATCGACTTCTTGAAATCAGATAACGCGAAGAGCAAACAAAAAGAAAATAGACGTAGGCGATATTATGATTTTTTCCGCCCGCAATACGTTCGAGCAGTTTCTCGCCTTTTCTACTTAAAAGTGTTTCTTCAAAACTTAAGTACAAAATTTAATCTTCGTCATTGGAATTATCGCTTTTAAAATTATCGAAAAAAAAGATTCTCCGAGCTATCTAACAATAAGCGATCAAAATGTTCCGAAATCCGGCGATAAACGCTCGAGATCGTTTTGATAAACCTATCGAAACTGTCTTTCGAAATCCGGTGATAAACGCTCGAGATCGTTTTGATAAAACTATCGAACTATCTTTCGAAATCGGACGGAAATGAGTCGAGATCGTTTCGATAAAACTATGAAAGGCCGACACTCGAAACAGGCGCCTCGCGTTAAATCTTGCTCATCGCTCGACCAATTATCTATATTTTTGCTCATCGGACGCTCAAGTACCTCGCAAGGTTAATTCTCCCTCGCATCCCACATAAATACGATCGCTCTAAGAAAAATCGTAGCTTGCGCACGACGGGACGATTTTTATCCCATATAATTATTGAATAGATTCACCGAGTACGACGCGTCGCGTCGACTCGTCCCTCGAGAGCCTCGCGACGCGAACGTCAGAACCGTCAGACCTTTCTGCAACGGACAAGCTCGAGACGATCTGTTAGTGGCGTTTATCATATTGATCAAATGAATGCCAAAATTTCATGCCACCAAGTTCCACAATGAGACAATCTCCATTCGCGTTTTCTCACTTCGTTAACCACGTCTCGCTCCTTCGTCGTTCATTTCGCAACGAATTTCGACCGTAATTATGCCGTCCTATCGATCGCTATTTTTTTTCTCCCTCCAAATTCACAGAACACGATTCGACGTCGAGACGACGATCTTTTTTTAAACTACTTTTTTTGTTCTTTCTTTTTCACAGTCCGTCGCTTCGTCGATAAACTCGTTCGCGAGTCGATACTTAACTGATGGCTTCGTGAACGGAAAATAAATCCGCGACGAGAATTTCCGGCTGAAATAAAATAAACTATGGGGAGGAGTGATGTAAAATTGCGTAACGCGTTTACCCATTCTGTTATGGACCTAACTGTGTCAATGACTCGGTCGTTCATCGCTCGGTACGGATTCAACGGTGAGATTACGGTCGAAAACGTGTTTCTCGAATTACGGTCCTTTTATTCGGTACATCGGCCTCGGACGATAACTCGTACACTTGCCGATCCCTTGTACGGTCCTTCTTTGTGTTAATGCTCGCTCGTGTATATATATATATATATACACGAGCGAGCGAGAGAGAGAGAGAGAGAGAGAGAGAGAGAGAGAGAGAGAGAGAGAGAGAGAGAGAGAGAGAGAGAGAGAGAGAGAGAGAGAGAGAGAGAGAGAGAGAGATGTATGTATGTATATAGGAGGGAGCGTGCAGTTCTTTCAGGAGGTGAATGTAGGTGAAGGTGAGATGCCTAAAGCACTTTTTGCCGCGTTACACCGCTCCCTCGCTCGTTCATTCTCCATCACCGTTCTCGCGTCGTCTACCGTGGAAAAGTTTCATCCGCACCGAGAACGTACAATTCTTTAGGACAGTACATAAGAATGAATGCAACGAGGAAAATTACACTTTTTTTCATCCGGCATACTTTCTTTCGACTCTTTGTCACGTACTTTTTTTTAAAAAATTGCTACGTGACTTTTTATGTCTCTCGTGAAAATATCGAATTCTTGTCGTATTTTTATTTGAAAAGTTCGCGCGACGAGCGAGTTTCGAAACGGAAATGTATTTACGTTATTTTCACGTGAGCGAATAGAGGAAATTTGTAACTTGTTGTATTTTATTAAATACGAATTATTTGATAGAAAGAAATTTTGTATTTAATTAATGAGTGAGAGAATTAATTAATTGAGATTAATCGCTGATTTAGAGACGGATGTGTAGATTTGAAAAATTTTCGAACTTAATTCATTGCCGAGTATTCCAATTTCTTCGATTCTCCCACAGGAAGTCTGTAATCTATGACGAGATAAAAAAATAGGCGAGGATTATCAATTATACCGTTATCGGGTAAAAAAAGTCTTTTTTTTTGTACTAAAATCGGTATCGCAATGAAAAAAAGTTCCAAATGCGAAATAGAGTTTTATCAACGATCTCGAGACTAACTTTCAATAATTAAGATTAATCGCTGATTTTCCGATTTACTCTCTCACTATTTATCGGACTTGTAAAATTCATAAAAATTCATGAAAAAAAGTTCCAAATGCGAAATAACGTTTTATCAACGATCTCGAGACTAACTTTCAATAATTAAGATTAATCGCTGATTTTCCGATTTACTCTCTCACTATTTATCGGACTTGTAAAATTCATAAAAATTCATGAAAAAAAGTTCCAAATGCGAAATAACGTTTTATCAACGATCTCGAGACTAACTTTCAATAATTAAGATTAATCGCTGATTTTCCGATTTACTCTCTCACTATTTATCGGTCTTGTGAAATTCATCAAAATCTTTGAGGAGATAACCACAGAGTTTCAGACCATAAATATTGCAAAATATTTCCATAAATACTTAAACTCGTGTAAGTCCAGCTAATTTTGCACGCAAAATTCTCACCGTCGTAGATTACGTTAATTGCATTCTCGAGCGATTTTGTTAGACTCGCTTCGTCGCATAAATAGTCACGACCTTGTAACGATGTCTAATTATTTCGAAAAAATTTCAGCAACCCTAGAAAATTGTCACCTACCGAGGTGAACGGCTGCCCGGCCGTATTAGCGCCGATATCGCGACTGAGGCAAAGTATTCCTCAAGTATGCGCGGTGAGCGCGAAGAATCTTCTTCTTATAACTTTTGGCTCGACGCTGGGATTTCCTACGATTCTACTTCCGGCATTATTGAAGGAAATTCCCGATATACCTGCGACGCTCGAGGATATCACGTGGATAAGTTAGTTTCGACTTGATTTTCCAGCATGAATAATCATTTTTTATCGATCCAATAATAAATAATAAATTATAAAATAATTATATATCTTATCAATTTTATCGATAATATATCGATTTTCGTCCTTCGATTAATTCCACGAATATTTTTTCAAACAGGTAGCATAAATCTTTTCGCCGTGCCATTGGGATGCCTCGTGAGCGGTCCGATATCTCAGATCATTGGAAGAAAACGTTCGATGTTCATAGCGAACGTGCCGTTCATAACCGCCTGGCTTCTTCTTCATTACGCGACAAGCACAACGATGCTTTACATAGCATTGGCACTGACGGGACTCACCGGTGGTATGATAGAAGGACCTGTCTTGACCTACGTTGCCGAAGTCACGCAACCCCATCTTCGAGGATTATTATCAGCGACCTCGACGATGTCCGTCATTCTCGGTGTTTTCACACAATTATTGGCCGGAAAATGGGCCGAATGGAGACAAGTCGCTCTGATGAATCTCGTCTTTCCTCTCATGTGCGCCATTGCCCTATCGCTCGTTCCCGAGAGTCCTTATTGGCTAGCGGGTAATTATCGTACCGAAAACAAAAATACAAAATTAATTCCCCCCTGAAATTTCATCGATTATTCATTTAAATGTCACTTTTGACTTTTGACCATTATTAGCATTAAAAATGTTCTTTTCTTTGATTCATGTAAAATTTATACATACATTTTCCAGGCAAAGGACGTATCAAGGACGCCGAGAATGCTCTCCGTTTTCTTCGAGGCTGGGTAGGCCCGTCTTACGTACGAGACGAGTTAAAGACTATAATGACGATAATAGAGCAACCAGCTGACAAACGTGGCAACGGGGAGACCAAGGACGAAAAGTTTTGGGAGCCTTATTTAAGAAAATCGGTGGCGAAGCCATTTCTTCTCGTGACGATAGCGTTCTTCGTCGCGGCTTTCGGTGGTTCCGCGACTTTACAGACATTCGCTGTCTCGATATTCGAGGACGTGAAAGCACCTATGGACAAATACACAGCTACGGTGTGGTTAGGGGTTGCCGAATTCGTCGGAACTCTCACTTGCGTATTGTCGATTCATTTCACCGGCAAACGGCTGATCACTTTCTTCTCGATCGCCGGTACGGGACTTTGCTTCTTCCTCACCGCCGTTTATTCGTATCTTTTGAACGACGATATCATCGACGCCGATGCCTGGACTTGGCTACCGACGACGCTTCTCATCGGCTCCGCGTTTCTCTCTCACGTTGGCATCCGACTTTTGGCCTGGGTACTCACCGGCGAGGTTTTTCCTGCCAAGGTACGTTCATTCGGGGCAAACAATTCTTTCCTTCTTCAACACTTTCGACATTTATTGTTTTTTCGACCCTTAATTTCTCAGTAGTTACTTTTTCAACCCTTGACTTTTTTTAACACTCGATCGTTTCAATCTTGATTTTTTAACCTTTAATTTGCTATTTTTCGACATTTAATTTATCAACCCTTAATTTTTCTATAATTTGGGGAGCAACGAAACTAATCCTTTATTTTCTTGGTAGGTTCGTTCGGGCGCTACCGGGGTGGCTGCATCGATCGGTTACATTTTCACGTCGATAGCGAACAAGGTTTTCCTCTACATGGTGAACGGAATGGATCTTCCGGGAACGTTCATTTTCTACGCGGCTATAAATCTCCTCGGTGGAATAATTCTGTACTTCATGCTCCCGGAAACCGAGGGTCGTACTCTTCGTGACATCGAGGAACATTACGCCGGTATAAATAATCTCAAGAACAAACCCAAGAAGGAGGCGCTGCCTATGAAGGAAAAATGGGCAGCTAGCAATCCTACCGTCGTCAGTGACGACGTCGAGAGCAAACTTTGAGACCTCGCCAACAGTCTCGTCACGCCGAATCGTTCGAACGATTCGTCCTCGTAACGAACCAAATGCGATCGGTTCGAAACGAAAGCAATTTTGTTTTTATTTACGGACAACGAAAAAACGTGTGCCGGGCACGATTAACGAATCTTCGCGCAGTCAATATTTTATCAATTTTGTATAATACAATATTTTAGAGAAAGAGAGAGAGCGATAGAGAGAGAGAGAGAGAGAGAGAGAGAGAGAGAGAGAGAGAGAGAGAGAGAGAGAGAGAGAGAGAGAGAGAGAGAGAGTGCAGAGTGGAGTTTATAAATTTTCTTCGCCTACTTCGTTTCATCTCACGACCGTCAATAATTTTATGCCCATTCGTCGATATCTTTACCTTCTTTTCTTCTTATGTGAGATTTCATTATCATTCATCGTGACGAACGATCGAATCGAAAGATCGTTATCCTCAGCATCGTTTTAAATTTATCTTCATTAATTGTAATATCGTGGAAAAAGAAAGAAAACGTTATCGAACTCCTTTGGACTTGTGTCTTATCGCACGAGCAATCGACAAGTTCTCGAAACGCTACGATACGATTTTCGACAGATTTGTCGAAAGATGAAAAAAATACGAGATTAAAGTAATATATATATATATATGTATATATATCAATATAAATCTATGTTTATTTCGAAAACATAGGACAATATTTTGTAAATACAATTTTTTCGTGTACATTATTATGCCGTTATAAATAATAATTGATTGTAAAAAAAAGAAGGACAAATTCAACGTTGCATTATTCGATGTTCTTGAGAGCCTCGGTAGGTAAAACATTTTGAGACTCGCGACTACTTTTCGCGTTATCGTCGCGAGCAGAATTCTCGTTTGCCGATCGTCGCCTCCTCCTTACGGATATTCGTATCGTATCATCAAAAGGCTTGAAATATTTCCCCACCATATTGAGAAATTTCTCGTGACGTAAAATCTTCAATATTCGTAGGACTCTCGGGGGTACGTGAGCAAATTTCGCCGCGATCGACTTGACCCGATTCGATTTTCTCTTGTCGATTCTTCGTGGCAAGGTCGTTAATTTATTCCCGCGTTCTCGACGAAATTTGGATTTTCTCTGGCGGTATTCGTGTTTCGAAAATTTTGCTCGACACACGGGACGCTCGATCGTCGACGAAGCCGATTTCTCCCGGACGATCGTTTGCGCTCGATCCCTCGTGATGTTGTGCGTCATTCTTCAACGATGAGATTTTGTTCGATCGTTTCTCGATCGATCTTCTCGCCGAAACGAACAGATTTTTAAATGAACGATAAATTGCGCGGGCGACAGGAAACGAGACGCGCTGTCGATCTAAACTCCGAGGTTAAAAACAAAACCGACTCTCCTTGCGTTGTCAAGGAAACGAGCGAGCGACACACGCGTCCCCCATGACGAAAAAATTATGCACATTTTTTTCATTCTTTTGCAAGATTATTCCTCCATTATTCTACAATCGATTATACCGATCGATCGTTATCGATTTATCATCCGATTTACACAAAACGAGAAAACCATATAAATAAACCTCTAAGAAAAATAAAGAATAAAAATAAATATCGATTAAAAAAGCGATATAAAAAATATCAAATTAACATAAAAATCGGCTACGAATCGTTAACTCTGTATTTTGAAGAATATTCTCGACGAATCTCGCGCGATCGAACTATAATTGACGATTTGTTTTTCAAAAACTTGTGAAATTATTTTCGAACGATCGATATTTGTGAGAAAAAAAATAGAAAAATTAACGATCGTCCGATCGTATCGCGTAGGATGCCGATCGTCACGTGCGATAGCGCGTGTCAGCGAGCACGAACGATTCTTTTTCACGCACGGTACGTATCTCTCTCCCCCTCGGCGAGATGAAGCGCGCAACTGTTGTCCATATTTCCACCATAGCGTGGCACCAGCCTGCTATCAGTCGAAAGACACACACAGCTATATAGCAAATGTGCGAGGGACGTGCTTATCAATTTATCAATCCATCTGGCTATATATTGCCATCGCGACTGCAAGACCTCACCGGTGTCAAAATTTCAAAATCCAAAAAATTCTCAACTCTCTTCTCAAAATCGATCGGCCACCTCGTCGTCTCACGACCATCTCAAAAATCATTTCCCTTTCTGTAAAAAATTATCCTCGCCCATCCTTATCGCTCCCTCGATACAAATCGCTTCGATAAGGTAGATCTCTAGCGAAATTTTCTTTCGCCCCTTCGCTTCGTCCATAATCGATGAGAATCTCTGTCGCGGGTCTACCTCAAAATCCAAACCCTACTATAATTTCTCCACCCTACACAGACACGCAAACACACACACACACATATATATATATATATATATGTATATATATATATATACAGATTTGTATATCAGTGATCAAATTTTAATATAAAATAGCATTATTCCTCGGGCTGCAATTATAAGCGAGGAGTATCGATAATGACACGAAACGACTCTCGTATGACAAATAGAAGGCCTATCATTCACAGAGTAAAATCAACAAGTTGCAATGCTGGTTTGTCGAAAAGCGTAGACGCATCGAGAAAGAGAGTGAGAGGGGGAGGGGAGGGGCAGATAGAAAATAAAAAGAAAAAGAGATGACGAGAAAGATATATATATATATGTATATATATATATATATAGAGAGAGAGAGAGGGAGAGAGAGAGGGAATGCCGGGGGAAGAGAACGCGTCGGCGGTCGGCGATATATTGATGTCGTGCGGGTGGTCGTGACGCAGGCGCATCGTGCGCATCCACCGGGATTGGCACACACGGGGGCGGGGGTCTCTCCCTCACGAAATGGTCGATATTCGTGGCTATAGCGACTTCTCTGGCCTACAGTTGTGCGACCCTTCGCCGAGGCCAGTCCAGTCGCACTTATATAGCCGTGAATAGACATCGGTGATTGAAATAATCGAAGAATATAATAAGAAAATTGTTTTTAAAAAAAATAGAGACGAGAAGCAAAAATAAACGAAAAAACATAGTCATAGATAGAAGAATTATAACTTTAAAAAGAATATTCGTGACAAGGGGAGAGAGCGAGAGAGGTCGCGCGAAATAAAGTAACGAGTGTGTCGGTAAAACGTTTCTCTCTCTCTCTCTCTCTCTCTCTCTCTCTCTCTTTCTCACTTTGTTTCTCTAGAAAAAGAGAAGAAGAAAAAACGAATATAAAGGAAAACAAAATTCTTCAAAATCGTGGGAGAACGAACGCGATAATTATTTTTGACGTATTCGAGTGTTTATAAAAGAAGAAGAAAACGAAAACGAAAACATCAACAACAAAAAACGGAAACGAGATAAAGAAAGGGAAAATACACATAAATCTTCGCGAAGGAGGAATCCTTCGGCTCGCGAGACAACGAGAGGATAGTGGTCACCGTCGCGAGGTGGGGTGACGTCTCTCTCGTTTCTGTAGTTAAAGGACCTCGACTGTCGTTCCTACAAGATCCTCGCTCGAGGTACACTGTCGTCAGCTGCTGACGTTTCTTAATTTTTCCTCATTTTGTTTTCTGTTTTTGTGTTATTGTTGTTTTGTTTCTTATCGTCGTTCGCACAATAAAAAAAAACATCATCGCGTACTACGAGAACGCGTTTCTTTTTTAATTTAAAAAAAAACACCCAAAATTTGACAAAAAACGATAAGAAGAAAGTAAAAGAAATGAAATTTCTCTGAGCATTTATTGATTTTTTTTTCGAATAATAGAGCTCGAAAGATACGCAGAAAATTATGAAGATCGAAATACGCGATGAGGGTGTAAATGTGTGTGCGTGATTCCCTACGTCATCGGGCAGACGGTTGTCGTTTATCTATATTTGTAACTACACACATGTATTTTATATATCTATATGTTGACTCTCCCTCTCTCTCTCTCTCTCTCTCTATATATATATATATATATATATATATATATATATATATATATATATATATATATATATAGAAAGAGAAAGAGAAAGAGAAAGAGAGAGAGAGGGAGAGAGACAGAGAGAGAGAAATATATATACATATATAATAATATGACAGTAACCCAATCGGAATACTCTTCGTTACATCAATCCGATTTTAATATCGTCGTATATTTTCGTGAAAACCCGCCCATTCGTCAACTCGAGATTTTCCTCCGCAACATCCCCGTATTGCTACCCTCAACTAACTATCGATCTCTTTTTCTCTGCTGTGAGAAACTAGTGCACCGTGTTCTCTCTCTCTCTCTCTCTATCTCTCTATCTCGCTCTCTCTCTCTCTCTCTCTCTCATTCTGTTCTCTCTCGTATATACAGGGTATACACACGCTCTTTGCCGTATTACTCCAACATTTCTCCACTCCAATTTTCCTTGGCCCTTTTATCCGGCATTTTCTTTTTTTCTTTATCTCACGATATAGTCGATTATAGGTATATATAGATATATATTTGTACGTAGACTTAGACGTTCATTGCACGGACATTTCTCTTCCGAGGGACCTACTCTCGTTTTATCACTTCTTTTAGTTTGATCTCTCTCTCTCTCTCTCTCTCTTTCTCTTTCTCTCTCTCTCTCTCTCTCTCTCTCTCTCTCTCTCTCTCTCTATCTATCTATCTGTGTGTGTGTTTCTCTCTCGAGGTGACCGAATTCTTCGCCTTTATTTTTTTTCATCGCTCTCTCTCTCTCTCTCTCTCTCTCTCTCTTTCTCGAGGTCGCCATTGCTTGTTTATCGGCGCGGACGCACGATAACTTGGCTTCCGGTATCGCGCCGCGCCAGCCCTCCGGGCTCGTCCTCACCTCTAAGCTCGTATTTCATATTT
The DNA here is from genome assembly GCA_951802705.1 of Netelia virgata. Lineage (NCBI taxonomy): Eukaryota > Metazoa > Arthropoda > Insecta > Hymenoptera > Ichneumonidae > Netelia > Netelia virgata. Next base: position 33,965,868 of record OX637867.1, on the reverse strand, counting down.
TCACACGCTCCGCGAGACGTGACACGCGCGTGACGAGATTTCTTTTCCCATTCACGATTATCGATGAATTTTCCATGTTTCTTTTTCACCACGAGATTCAAGATTAGCCCAAGATTTAAAAATCGACCGATCGTCCAACGGAAAAATGGAACGAATTATTTTTCATCCTTGCGAAAACGAGGCAATCGGCTTTGTCTCGGGTAAATCAATAAATCGATCACCCGATCGATAACGGGGTCGATCGATTGGCGAAAAAAAAATATACTTCCGTCTCTGTTAATTTACATCGAATATGTGACCGAAAGGGCGAGGAAAGAGAGAGAGAGAGAGAGAGAGAGGAGCGAGGGAGAACAAGGGGGGAAGGGACGTTGGAAAATCGATCTTCGGAAAATATTTGTTCGACGTTGCCCAGTAATACCGAGAATCGCCGTAAGCGCGATATATATATATATATATAAGCGTCATATACATATGTATATATACATATATATACGTGTGCAACACCTAGTGTACATAACAGTCGGTAGAGAAAGAGAGCGCGCGTTCGCGGAGACGAAGGGAGAGCTTTAAATAAAATGCGAACACTGCAAAGTGCTGCAGCAGCACCCAGTCGTTTTACAAAGTATCACGACGTTATCACACACATATATATATATATATATACATATATATATATATACTTATAGGTAGGTACAAGAGAATTTCACAGTAATGAAGGAGGCGCGCGCGATTAATCGGCCGGCTTCGGCAGTCCGATAATCGATCGTTACGGCAACGAGGCCGTACAATTTTCATCGGCGGTGATAAGAGAACGAAAAAAAGCAAACAAAATTTCAACGAAAAATACAATCAATCAGTCTTTCGTTACGAATTTATCGTCGATAAGAATATTAAAATTTCTTCCTTTCGATCTATATTATACACGGATTTTTACGTTATAATTAAACGAAATATGAAAAATCGATTGATTTTTTAATTTAATTTGATTTTCTTTTTTTTTTTTTTAAATCATAAAATTGATCAAAGTTGAGGATTAATTTTGTAATGAGAATAGCGTACGCGAGGGAATCGTGCGTTGATCGTAATACAGAGGTCGTTAGGCGTCACGCGGCCTAAACTAGTCGCGCGACACGGTGTATGTGTGTCTGTGTCTGTGTCTGAGCTGTACAGGAGCTTATCTACTGCGCGCTCCGGGTGTTAACGGGAAAAGGTCACTTGTTACCAGGAAACGTCCAACAAGCCGATAAGTATTGCTTCGTGAGCATTTGTACAGAACCGAGAGTCTTGTTTAAACGTGTATATATATATATATATATATATATATTTGTGTGTGTGTATGTATATATATATATATTTGTGTGTGTGTGTGTATGTATGTATATATATATGTATATATGTTTTTCCCGGGTATTGCCCCCGTATGTGTGCGGGTCTGTGTCTTTTCAGGTCGAGAAAACGTAAATTTCGCCGGAGCGCCTCGAGCCAAACGACGTTATATATCGGGTGTCCTATATATCTGGTCTTACAATACTCGCGCCTCACCCTTTTCCCCACGCTTTGATATCAGACCAGACCATTCACCGTCGTATCGTCCTAGTTTCTCCACCGAACAACTATACGTTCATTTCTATTTCAATGAAAACGAGACCGTTAAAAAAATCGAAGAATACAAACATCCAAAATAGAATAAATTAGAATTTCGAAAAATGTTGTTGAGAAACGCACGAACGAGACACAGGGCAATGGATTCTTCGAATTAAAGAGATCGATCGTGATTCGTTGTACGAGAAATAAAAAATCAGATGAAATTCGTGATAAAAAAACATTTCTTTTACAAAAACAATGATTTTTTTTTGTTTTTTGAAAACCAAATCTTTTTCTACATCCGCGAGGGAGCTATATCGATTAGAACGCTCGGCCGCAATGTTTCCAAGAGGCTGGTTTTGTTCGCGTCAATCTCGGAGTACCGAGGGGTGAAAGAGGGCGTCACGCGTTTACCCGTTTTCATTTTGAACTCAATGGGCACGAAAGCGAGAGAGAGAGAAATATATATATATATATATATTTTTCATTGACTACATATATATATATATATATATGTACGTATAAAACGTGTTCGCGACAGATAGTCTGGATTTAATCAAAGGACTCCCTCCACCCTCCTGTCTCATCCTCGGTGACGTCAGGTGTGCGTAAGGTCACCGATTTAATTATCTCGACACGGGTCACGAGGCATCGGCCGCGAACGAATAAACGCGAGATACGATTCGCGTTTGATAATATGAACAAATTCGAGAACGGAATAATTCTCGACGTTGACGATTCTTTTTATTTGTTTATCGTCGCTCGCGAAAAGAAGAGGAATAGAATAAAAAGGAACAAATAAAAAAAATTAAAAAAAAGGGAGAAAGAAAATTATTCCGCAGTCGCGAGACGAGCGACGTCGACGTAACGAAATTTCGAACGAACTCAATTATCGAGTAAATTGGCTGGATATTCATGGCGAGAGAGCGTCCATCGGGGCTCGCTGGGGATGCCTCGTCTGCGACACAAGACGGATTCAAGTGGCGCGTAATTAAACGGGAGGCTCGGATTTTACTCCGGTACTCGCGAACCCTTCTCTCTTTCTCTCTCACTCTCTCTCTCTATCTCTCTCTCTATATATATATACATATATATCTTGCTCGCTCTATTATATACTTGTCGTTACTTTACATATATATTTAAAAAAGTATATAAATTTTCCGTTTGCTGACGTCAGCAGCGTTTTTCCTTCGCCGAGAATTCTTTCATCCGCGAACTAACGTACTCGACGTCGCCTTTTTTCCTTTCTTTCTCTCTTCAATTTTATTTTATCCCTTTCTTTTGTTTCAAATCGCAAAAAGTACTCGTATTATTGTAGAAACCGAATTATCCGTCAACGTAAATTGCCTCGAAACCTCGAATTTCATAAAGGGACGGAAATTTTGTAACGTTGAGAAGGCTTACTGCGCTTACGTCGATTTAAACGATATTCCCACTTAAACAACCCCTCTCGGATTCGAAACTCTCTCTCGTACGTAGGACAACGCGCTTAAACTCGCGAGAGGCACGAGACGAAGTAAAGAGAGAAAGACGAAAAAAAAAAACCCCCTCGAGTTTACAATATCCGAGGTAAGTTCGTAACTCTCGGCTGACGAATCGCAGTCGCGAGGGTAAGAGAATGGAGGGCTGGGTTGACATAATTCCGTCAATAAATTTCTCGCTCTCGTATAAAGCTTCGAAACTTTTATTCGCGTGTGAAACTCGAGTTTTTCCCGAGCAAGAATCTTAAGGAGGATCGACGGTAATCGTTATCTTCGATTTATCAAATATAGGAAATGAAAATATCACATTGAAAAGGAAAAAATAGGAAGGAAATAGGATGATGAGGAGGTGGGAGAAGAGGGATGAAATCGTTATCACGAGACCTCGTGGCAACTTGCCTAAATCGGGCAGTGTGTCACGAGCGAATCCATCGTTCTATATATATATATATATACATATATACATGAATATATATGTATATACAACGATCCTGCTATAATTGTCCTTTCCCACCCTGTCAAAGACTTCGCGGGGGTGAATTCTCGAGCCTACGTTTCGAGCGTCCCGGAGGGAGAATAATACGAGAATAATGCGGGGGAAGCAACCACCGAGCCCTCGTTCTCTTTTCCTCTCTCTCTCTCTCTCTCTCCGTCTCTGTTCATAGCTCTCGTGACTTTCTCCACTCGCTAGGGCTTAGCCTTTTCCGCGCCACGAAGAAGGGTAGTTTTTCTTGGAAGGGGTGACTCTTTTTTATTTCCTTCGTTTTCTTTCGTTTCTTTTCGTGGTTGATTTGACGTTGCGATTGGTATTCGCTGTGGTTAAAATGAACCGATAGACCAAAAGAATTTATATATATATTTATTTATTTATTTAGTTATTTTTATAGAAAATATTCAGGTAGATGTCGCTACCTAATTATACATATAACTATATAGACGCTTATAGCTTGTGAAAAAAACGTACAAGCGTAAAATATATTTACATATATATTACGAATAATATATATAATTTATGCGTAATATTTTGTTACGTAAATTATACATACGTTATTATTATGTTATATAAATGTATATATATACATTTATAAAAAATATGTACATCTATACTTGTACCTAATTATACGTATAGCTACATATAGGCTTATACCACGAGACAAAAACATATAAGCAGCATATATATATATATATATATACATATATATATATATATTTCATGAGAAATATATAGATATATATATGAGTGCCTAATTATACGTACGACTATATAGACGCCTATACCTTCCGAAGAAGTGTAGTATGTACGTTACGTATATGTGTATGTCATATATATATATATGTTAGTATGTGTGAGTGTATAATGGGTACCACCAGAAACCAGCGAGCAGTGCTGGTCGTTTAGTCGGTTCGCCCACGCGCTCCCAGGATCAATAATCTTCGGGGCGAGAGAGGGTAGCGCGCGTGATACGCCGAGCTCCCGAGAGAAAACTTCGTCGTTGTCGGTGTCGTCGTCGTCGTCGTCGTCGTTATCGTCGACGTCGTTACATCGCGATGGCGACTGTATTCCTCGGGAAAGTTGGATCAAATGAAAATGAAAAAAAGCTAAAAAAAAAAAGAAGAAGAAAAACATGAAGGAAAACTCGACTGGAATTCGACGAAAAAAATGTAATTTTTGAAGAAAAATCTAGGACGAAGAAAGGGATGAATGGGATCCATAATGGAGGGAATATGTGGGATATATCGTTTTTCGCGAACCGATAGCCATTATCATCGAATCGTACGACGAAAAAGAAACGACGGATCGCGAAATTCTGTGACATTGTGTGTGTCTCCGCGCGTGTACAAGGCCGAACAACGAGAGAATGGGAAGGATCGATGTGTAATGCGCGAGGGTCGCAGGGTTTTCTGTAATGCCGATGTATTCTTCGAGATGTATTATAAGCGAGAGAACGATTTCAATCCAGCAGGGAGGGGGGAAACTCGCTTGTGCACTCGTTTTCTTCATATCGATCGAAAAGGCAATCTCCCGATTGCCCCGTTCTCGATTAAATTGACTACTTCGAGACGATTTTAATATTTTTCTTTTCGACAAAAGAACAAAAAAAACCCCAAAACAATTATTGTTATCCTTCAAATCTGTTTATACGCCGAATATTATGGTAAATTCGTTCAATTAAACATCGACAACGCGAGGGCATATTTCACTCGAACTTATCACTCGATAAATTTTATCCTAACTCGGATAAATTATCCTTCGACGGGAACAAAATTTATGACGATCGTGTAAATTCTTTTTTTATTTCTGTTGTTATTATTATTATTGCTTATTTTTATTCTTTTTTCATCGAACCCCTTAGAGGTACACGGTGTCGGGAATCGAGAGTGTCAGGGGAAAGAAAGAGAGAGCGAGAGAGAGAGAGAGAGAGAGAGAGAGAGAGAGAGAGAGAGAGAGAGAGAGAGAGAGAGAGAGAGAGAGAGAGAGAGAGAGAGAGAGAGAGAGAGAGAGAGAGAGAGAGAGAGAGAGTGTTTATTCAAGTGTGAGCTCACGAGCGTAGAAACGAGCACACACACGCACACACGTGGCGCTGACCATCGCGCGAACTTTCTGATAATCGCGAACTCTCTCGTAACTCGATAATATTATCGTATCGTCGTTATTAAAATACTCACCTTCGTTTCGTCATATATACGATGAGATTCTGGTTCAGGGCTTACGATAGTCGACGTTGGCGTGGTTTTTGTGCTTTTGTCACGCTGCGCTGGTCAAGATCGTCCAACACGGAAGAATAACGTCAGAGTCACATGTACACGATGTGAATTCATTATGTTCGCTGCACACATACAAACATATACACAAATGTATTTACATATATATATATAATACATACATATATATGTATATATAGGATGGAGATAAGAAAATTACGTAGGACACGTGCCGCGAATGGCTCGTATCGATACGAATCGAGAGAAGAATGAAAGGTGTTCGCGAGCCTAGGAACGAACGATAGAACGATAGACTCGTAAACAATCTAGGTGGGTAATACGGATCACCTCTATCGAGAATTCGCTTCTCTTCGACAAAATACGATCGTTTTTAAAATTTTCACCCTGTATATTCGACCGACTGCTACTTCGAGTATTTTTCACACTCTGTACAAATTTCGAGACGACAATTTGTACGTAAAAAAAAAACGAAGCGAATGAAATTCAAAATGACGAAATTTTTCAAATCGTCGATATGAAAATAAAAATATTAGGAGAGTTTCGAAATTATTTTGTCAACGAGAACGACGAACGTCCGCGATATCGATGAATTATTTGTCGTGATGAATTATTACGTTTAATAAAATTGTTTGAAAAACGATCCGTATTACCCCACAGACTCCTGTAACCCGCTTCTTTCTCGTCGATCTCACATCCGTGCAATCAGGGAGCGACGAAAACGCGGATGTGTCTCTGTGTGTGCGTGGATAAATAAGAGAAGAGGGGAATGGAAGAAAGGCACGAGTGGGGTACGGTGCACAGGTGGTCGAGTGTGGAGGTCGTTATAGCGAATGTGTGGGTCGCGCGAACAGGAAAAAAGAAATAGAAAAAGCAAAAAGAAAAAAAAATACAAACACACACACGATGCTATCGCCCAAGCTTGCCAACGAAAGACCGTTTCGACGATGTCGCGAACGTCGACGGATGGCGGGGAACGACGGATCTCGCGGTCGCGGAGCCACGTAGCTCGTAACGTTTCTAGTACAGTAATAGTTATACCAGCGTTGAGTCGCGCCATCCTTGTTTCTTTTTTTCTTTTCGTTTTCTGAATTTTCCGTCATTCTTTTGTCTTCTTCCTTGGCATTCGTTCGTAGTGTCGTTTCTTTGTTTTTCTCTTTATCATTATTTTCCTCTTGCATATCTCTTCGGTTTCGAGGTGACGCCGATTGCTGAGTGACGAAAACGAGGGGAGAGAGAAACGGAGAGAGAGAGAGAAAGAGAGAGAGAGAGAGAGAGACGATGACGGAGACGGAGACGGAACAGGCCGGGAGCCTGACCAGTAACTCAGTAATTCTTCAATTAATCAACGCTTCGGGACACCGATAAAAACACTGACGCGACGATATATCGGGGAAATAATAAGAAATATCGAGGGTGTAGTCGTTGAAAGAACGTATTGGAGAGAGGGCGGGGAGAGAGAGAGAGAGAAAAGAAAATTGATATAATCGCAGTGTGTCGAGGCGAGATAATCGCGAGATAAATAAATGTCGGGGAGGAAGCCAGCTGACGTTTCGACGAAGGACTCGGTACTCGAGCTTCGCACGCGGATGGCCCGAATGCTCTCGATCGTCGAAATTACAGCGGCGAATAAACAACCGGTATTGCCCCGGGACGAAAGAACGCGAATCGAAATGATTTACGATTTTTGTTTTATTATCGTTTGGGTTATAAAGTTATTTTTTTATTTTATTTTCTTGTTTGTATGATTTAATTTTTAGTAGGAAAACAAAATAATCGATTGTTTTTAAGTAGAAATCGTGATGATTTGTTTATGGTGGGGATGCTTTTTTTTAATGCGTTATTTAAATACGAATTTATCGCGCCATTTGTACTCTGTGTTTAACGAACTCGCATTTTGCTAAGTAAATTGGGACGTACAACCGCGACGCTAAGCTTAGCCTCCTGACGTTTATCCTCGAGAATAATACGCGAGCCCCTCGTGGCGATTTTTCACTCGGTCGAATTAATTAGCCGAATTTTTTATAGAATAATAAAATAATGAAATTATCGATAATCTACGTTGATAATAAATAATCGAACGTTTACCGATCGATCGTCCATTGAATCAAATTGACTATGAACGTCGTTCGAAAAATCATTAAAATTGATTGAACCAATGATAAAATCAATTGATTTTAACGATTTTCGATGAAATCCACCCACGAAATTTTGTATTTAATATCTTATTTTTAAAACTAAAAAATGTAAGAATTTTGATTAAAAGGAAGACACCCACGGGTGAATTTATTGAAATTACAGATGGCGGGTCAGGACCCAAAGTGGCAGAAAGATGCGGCGGATCAAAACTTCGATTACATGTTCAAGCTACTCCTAATCGGCAATTCGTCAGTCGGCAAGACGTCCTTTCTCTTCCGTTACGCCGACGACTCCTTCACCTCGGCCTTCGTCTCGACCGTTGGTATTGACTTCAAAGTTAAAACGGTCTTCAGACACGACAAGAGGGTCAAGCTACAAATCTGGGTCAGTAAGCTTATCCCTGGCTCTTCGATTCTATATATATATATATACACATATATCTCTCTATATATATATAATGTATGTGCATGGGAATAATATACTCGTCGATAGTTATAAGATGAACGTCTATAGAACGATCACGGTGTACCTTCCGCATTTTTGAGGAAAACCCAAGTTTTATTAGCCGACGCGAATACCGAAAGATCGAGCTATAGATCCAGATTTTTCGATCATCGATCAACTTGCTCGTCTAAACGCGACGACCGACTTCTTTTTTTTTTACGACTTTTATGACGATAAGTTCCACGAGCACGAACCCGATAGACAACTCCACGTTCGATATTTTGTACACAAGTCGAAAGTTGTTACCGCACGAAATGTACGAACTCGCGAGTTATTTCAATAGCGTGGAAATTTACAGAAATATAGAACGAAAAAGAAAAAAGAAGTCTATAATATAAATTAATTTTTCGATTTTCGATATTGTAATTTATTTTTGTGATTTTTTAATCGTGGCTTGATTGATAATAATTTATTCGATTTTGGGTACCCTTGTGAGATTGCAAAAATTGGGCCCGATTCGATCTCATCGAATTTTAATTAATTTTGTTCGATAAGATTCGATATTTCGCGAGATAATTTGAAACAATAATTCGTGAAATAAAATAAAAGAAATATTTATTAAAAGAAAAAGTAACAAAAATAAATAAAACAAATTTTGTTCGACAGGACACCGCTGGTCAGGAGAGATATAGAACGATCACGACGGCGTATTACAGAGGCGCGATGGGTTTTATCCTGATGTACGATATAACAAACGGGGAGTCGTTTAATTCGGTCCAGGATTGGGTGACGCAGATCAAAACGTATTCGTGGGACAATGCCCAGGTTATTTTAGTTGGCAACAAGTGCGACATGGAGGACGAGAGAGTAATTAGTTTCGAGAGGGGTAAACAATTGGCCGAACAGTTGGGCGTACAGTTCTTCGAGACGTCAGCCAAAGAAAATATCAACGTAAAGGTAAAGAACAAAAAATTTTAATCAAAAAACAAAAAACTCGAGAAAAAAAACAGCTGAAAATATTTCTGTAATTTTTGTTTTGTTCCCGAAGAAACTTTCTAAATTGATTTTTGTTTTCAGGCGGTCTTCGAGCAGCTTGTAGACTTTATTTGCGACAAAATGAGCGAAACGCTCGACAATGATCCAGAGTTGATGGCAGGTGGCGCGGGACAGGCGAAGGGTCAACGTTTGACCGATCAGCCTGCGAATCCGACAACCACCAATTGCAACTGCTAAAGCATAATATACATATATAAATATATATAGAAAGAAAGAGAGAGAGAAAGAGAGAGAGAGAGAGAGAAAGAGAGAGAGCGAGAGAGAAAGAGAGAGAGTGACGAATATTAAATATGATATAACGATGACAATGTGGAGTTAGGAAAGAAAACAAAAACGGGAAATGAAGTAAAAAAGCAAAAAACGAAAAGACAAAAAAAAATACGTGAAAAAAGATAATAATATGACGAAGATAGAGGGAGTAGAAGAAAAAAAGGAAGAAGAAGAATAAGAATGGAACGAGGAGTGAAAAACACAAAAACTCACACACTGACAAACAACCGTTCGTGTAGTGTCGATAAAACGCCGGCTAGCTAGTTCAAAATCCCCGCCCCAAAAATATTCCTCGTCGTTCCTACGTTCGTTATTTATATATATTTTTTTTTCTTTCCGACCATTTATCAACGATGACCGATAACGGTGATTATTTGATCGACGCGATTCTCGTGACCCGGGACAGTGATCGGGTGGCTGAACGAATTATTGGCTCGATTCGTTAAAATATTAAATTAAAAATGAAAACACAATATAATGAAAAATCATATTCGCGTCCATTTTTATAACATGTACGCGAATATGTATTTTTGTTCTCTTCTTTCTTGTTAAACATTGATTATTCATTGTATGCATAAGATATATGTACACGAAAAAAGAAAAAAAAAAGAAAAAGACAAAAAATCACACACAAAAAACCAAAAATTTGATCGAAGAAGGAACGAATGAATTCTTCGTCACGAGATTTTTTGTAGAGATACAAAAAGAAGAACAAAAAAACGAAAGAAAAAAACGAGCCACCAATACACTAAATACACAGAGACACCGCTCCTTGGAGCGAACCAAAAACGGCACACCCGACGATTCTCGGGCCACGAACGACGATGTTGATAGAATTATGCGGCAGCGGAAGTAATAATGAGAACCGGATTTATTGATTAAATACAACCGTATACGTATGTATGTCACTCGGCACTTCGAAGAACTTTGGCTATTGATCCGAAAAAATCCGAAAAATGGCGAAAAAACCAACGAAAACCAGAAAAAAATTGAAGAAAAGAGTAAAAAAACGAAAAGCAAAAGTGAAATTTTTGCTCGAGCGATGATTCTCAGTATTTTGACAACTGCCCTGAAATCGAGCTCGTGACATACACACGGATATATCGGCGATAGCGTGCTATTGAGCCACGTGCGCGAAAAAATATGAATTTTCGCGTCGCAGCACCGCACTGAAATTTTTGTCCATAGATTTTTCACGATTTTAAACGTCAAAAAGCAAGAAGCAAAACGGAGAACAAAAAGAAACAAAAAAAAGAAAAGAAATCGCTGAAACATTGTTGATTGTTTATTCGTTGATGGGAAACAAAAAACAAAAAAAACAAGTATACAAAATTCTAATCGGCAAAACGAAATCACGAGGTTTAGGGAGGTAAAATTTATCGTGATCGATCGGAAATTCGATCGAAAACGATAAAATTTACGTCGGAATAATTGTGGCATATCATTTCTTTCGCGTGTCTCTCTCTGTGTTATTTCTTTCGGCGTTCGTGCCGTTACTCGTTGTACAGAGTGTGTGAGAATCGATGATCGTTTAAAAAAAACAAAATTTTTGTCGTTTTTTTTCATTTTTCATCTCATTTTCGCTTTATCGTGAACCTCGAGATTGTGAAATTAGGCGTTGTTTTTGTTGTTGTTGTTGTTTTAGTTCCTGAGCCGAGTATAAAATTAGTCGTGCGCGCACGTTGAACCGTCAATTATAAATCCCCTAACGATTGCCACCCCTTACGTCCCCAGTCCCCAGGCCCAAAAAAACACCCTCTTCCCATGGACGAAATATTTCACCCGGTTCCACAATATTACTTGAGCTACCACAACGTTACCTACTAGGCAAGCTGCCCTCTGTACATAAAGAATATATATTGTATTATTATTATTATTAATTATTACTATTATTGACTCTGTAATGAAGTGTAATGTACGCGTTATAATTATATCCGTGTGAATTTGAAACGTGGAATATATACGTCGTTCGTAATCTCCAATGCCGGAAGTACGAAACGATTCTTCGCAACGCGAATAAATAAGTTGAAACAAAAAAGAAACAGCAAAAAAAATGAAGAAAAACGAAGAACGAGGCGGATTTCAAACGGTTATGAGAAAAAGAAACAAAATGAAACGAGAAAATAACAACGGAATAATGTTAAAAGCTGGATCCAGTATGTCGACGTCGAGAGGGCGACTCGTCGATAAAACGTAGTCGCGCGAAGGCTGAGCGTTTTTAATTAACGATTTTTTCTTATCTCCGCCACTCGCGATTATTATGGAAAAAAAAACGAACGAGAAACAAAAAATACAACAACCAAAAATATAATTCGAAGCTCGACGCGAGTCGGAGATAACGACGCGAAAGATTTGTGTCGACGAGAACGTGCGAAAAGATAAAGAATAAATATATCGAGAACGAAATGTGTAAAAGAAAGAAAAGAAAAAAAAACAAACAAAAACAAAAAAGATGAAGGACAAAAAAAAATAACAGAGAAATTTTTTTGTGAATATATCCGCGCGCTCGGGCAACTTGTATGTATGTATTGTAACGTATGTAACTAATTATGCCTAAAGTTAATTATAAACAACAATAATCTATATTACATACCGGATGGTGATGGAAAAAAGAAATAGAAACGAAAAAATTCATCCATGCACGAAGAAGAGAGAGAGAGAGAGGAAGAAGAGGAAGGGTGTGTGGAAAACTCGTGTAGTCGATGTCGAAATTAATGTTCTCAAAAGCATCGCGATATATATATGTATATATATACACGTATTTATGTATACACATATATATATGTATATAACTATCGCTTTGTATGTATACGACGATAATGAACAAAAAAATTGAGCACAAGGGGGTAAAAAATTAGAAACTTGACAAAACAAAAATTGGCAGGGACGCGAGAGAAAAACCAAAATTTAGTAATGTGTAAAAATGTAGTATTATTGCATATATATATATAATTTCAATGGTCTTTATATATAAATAAAAAGACCATTGAAATTCCGGAGAGAAGGGGTTGAGAAAAATAGGGGAGGCGAAGGAGAACGAGGAAGATAAGATGGTCAACTTGTGACGGGCCTATGGATCTATTGTACTACTGCTACTGCCTTCGTTCTATCTCTCCACTTGTATCGACATCTTCCCAATGGATTTTTCTAACATTCTCGCGAGAAAGCCAATTTTTTGCCACAGCAAAAAACAAAAAAACCAAAAAACGAAGCTAAAAGAAACACACATACAGATACAAAAATATCGAATGTCCCGAGATGTTTTTATTTTGCTCTCGAGAATAAATGAGAATGTCCAAAGTTTTGGGGATGAGAAATCGGATGCTGTGAGAAAATATTTGGCCGAAATTCTCAGTTTTTCGTGGTTTTTTCATCGACGCGCGTCAAGACTTTTTTATATTTTTTTTCTTTCGAACTAACCCTCTTAAACGTTAAAATATAATGGAAAAGAGTATTTTGGGACTGCGAGCCGGTGGGGTCTGTACAAGTTCAGCTTCGAGCGTTAAAAATTATCATTTTTTGAAATCACACACATATATATATGTATATGCTTCCAGCTTTCATCTATTATCGTAGTAATCGTCGTTATCGACGGACGATAACGCCTCGTCGTATTCGTTGTAATCTGTTTCTGGTAGGATATCGAGGAACGACGAAAAATCCGATTCATCAATTTTTCGTCTACGTATTTTCGTCTTTGAAGTTTTGTCGATTTTTCGACATGGGGTAAATTCTTCCTGAGAGTGAGACACGAATCTCGTGAGTTCGTGAGGCCCGCAGAGTGATGGCGATAATGTTTCGCCGGATATCTTCGGCATCGGTACGACGCTCACTCGACTCACGAAAATCGTCTGTGCTGACGAATAAATTAAAGATTATTGCAAAAATCGACGATCGATCGAAAAAATAATCGATGAAATTTTTCCATCGATCGTTGAATTATCGGAATTATTGAAAAGAAAAAACAAAGAAAAACACGATTATCAGCTGTTTCTCACGGTGTCGCTCCGCTCGGAATCGTAAAGAAGCACAACTTTGCTCGGTCGGTACATCTTTGGGCCTTTTTGATAAGACACGTAGACGTTGTCACCGTTGAGGACCAATGGCTTTTGGGACGCTCCCATATTGAGATTCGTGCGAAAAACGAGATCCTCCGTTTCGGAATAAATCGTGATGCAAAAAACACCGAACGCGACTTTATTCTCGGATCTCTTATCGACCGAGGTGGCCTTATCGCCCGGGTCCAGGGTAACGGTTATCTTGTAAGTGAACACTGCGACCACGGTAGGTAAGGTTCGTATTAAAGCCCGCGAAAAATATTTGTCAATTATCGGCTCGTCTCTATTTTTTGTTTTTTTTTTGTTTTTTCGTTAAAACCTCGAAAATTTTCGAAATTTCGCCAATTCGTAGTATCGATCGATAATTTGAGAATAATTTTAGATCTTCTCATCGGTATCTCATTTTTATGAAAAAATATAGGTCACGAGCACAAAAATTACGAAAATTATAGCTGTTTTTTAAATTATTTGTTCATGCAACAAACGTCCATCGACACACGAAAAAAATAAAATAAAAAAACGAAGACATACATGAAATCGTTCGATCGAAAAATTTACGAAAATTTTTAAAAAATAATATTTTTTTCGAATTATACGAAACTGGCGAAGTTCCAAAAATTCCTGAGGATGATGAAAAAACAAAAAAACAAACGTATTATATTTTATTTTTCGACAAAAATTGACGAGAATAAAATTTTTGAAAAATATATCTCACTGCAGTAGGGAGCTTCGTCGTTGGTATCGAGGAAGAATTTAGCGTTAATCAGCGTGGACATATCCGTGGCGAGGGAACCGACCGGATATCCCATTGGTGCGCAGCTATGGCCCATTTCACAATCGAAACATTCTCCCCTGAGAAATGTCGCGTAATCCGAGCAAACGTAACCGACGAAGCCGCAATCTTTGGCTTCGTCGATGCTCGCGGTGAAATATTTCGCCGCGCGTTTGTGACTACAACCAAGCGCCACTTCGCCGGCTTTGAGCATGTCGCGGCTTATGTCGGCCAACGGGGTGTACAGGGAAGTTGCGTTGCAGCCAGGCTGCGTCAAAGCCCCATTCGGATAGAAGTTGAAATGACCTAAAGGATCGCCGCTACCCTGACCGAGATCTGGCAATTATTATTATTATTATTATTATTATTATTATCAACCCGCTTATTATCAATTTTATTATTTTAATAACAAAAATCACCACAATAATATTAATTTTAGTGATAATAATAATTATTATTATTAATATTATTAATTATTGATATATATCGTTAGATTTATGTTAACGATTTTATTTAATTTTCCTAAAATTCATAATAATGGCCAAAGTGAAGCAATTTTCAAACTCTCGATTCAAACTGGTATCCATTAATCCTCGAAGGAGCCTCCATCTAAATCCGGGAGTCTCGTATACATTTTAATTCATTTAAATAATACTTCATGCACCCTCCATTGTATTCTCACGCGCACGGGGTAAATTATACATGTATATATGTGTGTATATTGCAGTAGAGAGAGAATTCTCTCTTCCATTCTCACCAAGGAGCTCGTCGTTCGCTTTAGTTCCCTCGCGTTTTCTATCACATATACGTATAAGGGTTCTCATATACGTTTATCTATCTCTGCCGTAAAGCGAGCCTCTCATCCCTGACGGGTAATTGAAGTCCGTGATACTGACACGCGCCCGAGGGGGCGAGGAGCGTTAAATGATTCAAATGGAATTAAAACGTCACGTAAACGCCGTGAGTACCCCCATATCACGCAGCTTATATATTTATATATATATATATTCGTGTTAGATATCTATAGGTATAATACAATATATGAAGTTACTCGCTTTTGTTAACGTCCGTGTGTATGATATCCACGAGTTTCGCGTCCTCGGAGTCCAAGTGGACGAAGCCGGGCATGTCGTTGAAGTAGAGACCGCTCGGGTCGAGGCCGGTTATCCGTCCGATCTCGTCAAATTTCTCCGCGGCGTATCTACGAGACGGATATATTTTCGAAATTATACCAAGAAAAACAGAAGAAAAAAAAAACAAGAAAACGATCAAGAAATTTTGTTATTAATATTTCAAATTAATTCGATATTCGAAGATTAATCATGTTTTTCGTTTTTGTTTTTATAAGTTTACGACCTCGCGATCGATCGAATCTCGGAGATGACGACGGTGAGAATAAGAATCGGTTTGAAAGAAAGAAAAAGGATGGAAATATTAATTATCGTTATCGCACGATCAGTGAAAAATCGTAAATTGCCGGGAGGGGGTAAAATAAAACTGTGGAACGATCGAACGGCGTAAAGAAGATAAAAGAGATCGATTCGAAAACGCTTCTCGTTGTCGAGGAGTGGCGTCTCTACTTAATTCCAGCAACCATCGAGCCTCGTCGCCGCTTTATTCGCTCTGGTCGACGTACGTTCGCGCGACGACTACTGCGAACACGTGACCTGATTAATTCGCCTCATCGAACGTGGCAAGTGGCCTCTTTTTTATTCGCTAATGTTGCAAGAACGATGCTTTCACGCTAGAGAGATAGAGAGATAGAGAGAGAGAGAGAGAGAGGAAATACTCGCGCGTATTCCCAATCGCGATTTAGTCACGTGGTGGTTTTTATCTAAAAATCAATTTGTCGATTTCATCCCGAGTCAACCATCATCATTATAATTCGCTCATTCTAAATTCATTCAAATTTTCGTAACAATTAAAAATATTTAAAAAATGGTCGATTATTATAAAACTGACGAGAACCGAAAGTGGGGGGAAGATTCTGACAATCGCGATTTAGTCACGTGGTGGTTTTTATCTAAAAATCAATTTGTCAATTTCATCCCGCGTCAACCATCATCATTATAATTCGCTCATTTTCAATTCATTCAAATTTTCGTAACAATTAAAAATAATTAAAAAAAGGTCGATTATTATCAAAATGACGAGAACCGAAAGTGGGGGGAAGATTCTGACGATAATTTTGAAAATTGCAGCGTCGTGGAAGAAATAAATAAATGAATAAATAAACAGTAAAGAAAGGAATAGAAAATGTTTAGAGGAGACTCTCATAGTGTTTCTCCCCTCTCTCTTTCTCTTTCATTCTCTCCCTCTCCCTCTCTCTCCCTCTCTCCCACGCGCTCTTTAAGTGACTGCAAGAAAAGAGCATCATCAATTTTCGTTTATCCATCACAGGCACGCGATACTCTTATGTTGCCTTCGTATATAATACTAACCAGCGTACGAAGACGGATTGCGGGATAATGCTCGAGCCTTAAAACGCAAAAAAAAATAAATAGAAAACGAAAAAAAAACAACACTACCCCACGTACTCACATACATACCCCGGCGTGCAGGGGAGAAAAACTGGAAGATCTTCATCGTGTGTTGGTTCACGAAAACAAAACAAAAAACGAAGAAAAAGAAAGGGTTGAGCAAGACCCCCACCCCCTCCCTCTCTCACGGACCTCCAGACACGAATTCGTACCCGAGAATTAAATTCTTTTCGTTCGCATCGATGCTCGAGACTTTTTTTTCACCGTAGAATAAAGGTAAGAAAAACGATTTTGATCCAGACGTGACGACAAAAAAAATGAATTCTCAAAGGGAGAATTTTATAATTCTTGGGAATTGATTTCGTATCGAACGAACCCGATTGGTTTTTTTTATGTTTTTATTATTAATAAAGGGGAGGGAGGGTGAGGGATGCGAGAAAGAGAGAAAGAGAGAGAGAGAAGAGAAAATCGTGGAATAAATACGGGTGTGACTCACGCTGCGATATGAGCCCCGAGTCCCATTCCAATCAAATGAAACCGATCGAGCCTCGCGCCGACATCCTCGACGAGAATTTTGATGAGACGAGCGAGCTCGAGACCGACGATTCTTGCATTTTGCACAGCTATGGAGTACGGTGGTTCCCCGCCACCGGCCCAATCGACGCTGATCACGTTTCCCATTTTTTTATCCAAGATCGCTTTAGTCGCTCGTTTTATCCAGCCGGCCAATCCGTTGCTCGTAAAATCGTGTATGAAAATGTGGGTCTTGGATTTTGTACTGTAACTCGTTAGTCCGATGTATTTGCGATCGGGAAATAGCGGCTCGATCGCGAACGGACCCGTCGCGTCTTTTATCTTGCAGAAATTTCGAAAGGTCGTCTTGATTATATGACGCTCGAGGGGTGGCTCGTTCAAGGGTCGAAACACGGGATGATACCACTCGGGAGTATTGTTGACGCAACCCAATTCCTCGTAACATCTGGACCACTCGACGACTCGGGGATTCGAGAGGCAACAAAATTTAATCAGGTAAAACGAAATGTTTTTGAAAAAAGATTGAAATCGCTTAATATTATATAAATAATGAAAATGATGATCGAAATGTTGAAACTTTGGAATTATCGAATGATTTATGGGATTTCGAGTGAGATACCGAAAACGTTGTTTCGAGTTGAACGATAGAAACAATAAAAAACAATTTTAAGTTGAAAAATTACATAAAACTAAGAATAAGATTAAAAATAAGATAATTATAAATATTAAATTCATAAAACGAAGAATGTAATATTGATTCGGGATATTGACAGGTATCAAATCGTATTGTTGCAATAGAAGAAATTAAACGAGAAAAAAATCCAAAATTCCAAATAAAATCATCAAAAATAAAAATCACAATCTTATTTATAAACTTTCTTAATTCGTAAAACAAAGAATTTCATTGTATTTACCGCGAGACGAAGCAAACATTGACAAAAGTTTAAACGATTAGTAATAAAATCGTATCGTCGAAGGAAAAGAAATTAGACGGAGTAACGTTGACAATTGTCTGCACACCGAGACATTTTCGTGGTCTCCTGGGTAAGAGCGATTTCTATTAAAGATCCTATCTCCCTCTGTCTCTCTCTCTCTCTCTCTCTCTCTCTCTCTCTCTCTCTCTCACTCTCTCTCTCTCTCTCTCTCTCACTCATTCGTCCCTTTCGCTAACCACAAAAATGTCGTGTACGCCTTCGTGGTTGTACCGAATGCCTCGTCATTCGGTAATTTCCTCGGTGGTTATTCCCGAGGGTAAGTCGAGGTCTACGTGCGATGGATACACGGACATATGGACCGAGGAACACGAAGGCCAGAACGATATCCGGCACTCCCGGTGCTCGAGAATCCCACGGGTCATCCACTCCTCTTACAAAATGTATGTATACACGTACACATAGACATTTATATATATATATATATATATATAGATATGTATATATATATGTATATATGTGTGTATGTGTCTGAAATTTTCAGCAGTGTTGAGACAGTGAAAGAAGGGAAGCGGCTTACAATCGTGTTTCTCGGGCATAGCAGCCCCGTACGTCCGGGACATGAATTGCCAGCTCAACCAACCGACTATAAAGACGAGGGGCAATCCATTCATTACCAGCACTCGCGAATATTATGACGAGATACCATCGTCCTTTTAGATTGGACGTCCCTTTTTTTTATCTTTTTTTATTATTTATTTTTATAACTATTTTCATCATGAGAATTAGAAAAACTAAAACCTATTTCGACCGTTCTGTCAAGATTTTACGATGGACTGTCAAAGAAAAAAAAAAAAAAAAAAAACGTTGCAACTGTACTCTTTCGTCGTATGTTTTTTCGCGCCATTTTTTCTTTCTTCCTGATTTTTTAATTAACAATTTTTTTAAATTTGTTAAATGTTAAATATTGTAAATAGTGTAAACAAAATTATTTTATTTGCAAAAGTCAAAAAATCTGTGTCACATTGACCGAACTTCCTGGAAATGATAAAAACAAAGTAAAATAAATTTAAAAAATATGATTTCAGCTTCGAGCCAATTTTCAAGTCCGATCAAATTTCCCCTCGGGGAATTCTTTCGCAAGAACAAAATCCCTTGACTCGACTGAAAAAATGAAAAAGAAAAAACAAAGAGAAAAGTATCGTGCTTTGTAAATTCGCTGCCCTACTGATCAAATTTTTATGCCACTGGGTCATATCGATAAAAATCGTCGAGCTACGAAGATCGAAAAATAAACGTTCCGGCACAAGGGTGGATATCAAAATTCTCTTTGACGCGAAACAAAACGTAGTTTACATCGAATGTACCGTTGACGCGTTATGGAGATCGAAGTGCAGTTTTCCCGAGCGGATGGACCGAAAGAGTTTATATTTTCGAACCCTCTTTTCCCTCTCTCTCTCTCTATCTCTCTCTCTCTCTCTCTCTCCATCTATATCGTTATCGCTTTTTTAACTCCCTTCCTTTATCACTCTTTTAGTGCATGTTCCTTGACAATTGATCGTTGAATCCTGCGCGATCCGTTGACCCAGCAGAGAATTGGGGGAAAACCGTCGCGGAAGCTTGGCGCCGGTCTGACTATCGCGTTTCTCGTTTCCCTTTTTCCGTACGCCGAATGCGTTTTGGGTCGCTTCCCACAACCATGCAACGTTGATATATATTACATACTTTACGGTTCGTTCGTCTCTCTCTCTCTCTCTCTTTCTTTCTCTCTTTCTCTCTCTCTCTCTCTCTCTCTCACGCTCTTCATCTTCATATCTCTCAGTTACTTTTGTGCAATCGCCAGAGAAACCCGCCACGATCTCTTCCGCTGCGTGTTTCGAGCCAAGTGCAAGAGCTTTACAAACTGCACAACCGAATTGCGTTCGCCATTATTTATTTTTCGAATGTAATTCATTTTCAACGTGCGTTCGTCTCGCTCTCTCTCTCTATCTCTTTCTCTATCTCTCCATCTTCCTAACTTAGAATTTTCTCACACGTCATACCGACAAATTTAACAAAGTGACCGAGCCACATTAAATTTGGACGAAAACTACATGTATATATATTGTTTTTTGTCCAGTGACGAATAAATTTGAAAAAATGTCTTCTGGCGAAAATAAATGGTGCTTAAAAGTTTTTCCTTTTTTTTTCATTAACTCGATGACCTTCTACCCTGAAGATCGTTCTGGTTGATTTTGCGTCATTCGGGATTCATGTGTGTATAACGTACGTGGAAAATGCGTTCTTGTACTCTTCCACCACATTCACTATTTTTATTCAATTTTACCCTGTGAATGCATTTTCTTTGCTCACCCCCCTTTTCTCTCTCTCTCTCTCTCTCTCTCTCTCTCTCTTTTTCTCCCTCACTCCCTCCCTCTTGCTGATTCTCGTTCTACTCTTGACAGGCTTTGCCCGCTCAACTCTCTTCGTGGATATTTTTTCTCCCACTCGCTCTCTTTCTTTTTCTCTTTATCTCTCTTTCTGTCCCCCTCTCTCTCTCTCTCTCTCTCTCTCTCACGCCCTCTCTCTCTCTCGCCCCGGTCTATTCACGAGAATCGAAGCGCACTTAGGCAGTAAGTGCTTCGTCGACGCTTTCGATACATCGGCAAAAGAGTTGCCGATCGTGTCGAATTGAGAGCGCCGAGTGAACAATCAATGAGTGGAAATATGTTTTTCACCGTTCCTACGTATCTACATACATATATGTATATATATATATATACACGAGCAACGAAAAACAAACTGATTAAATAAATTTGTCTATGCAATAGACATATACGAAAATTTACTCAACAGTCGATTTTTCATCGCTCGTACGAACAAGTAAATTCATTTTCAATCGATCGATACAACATTTGTCCTCATTTAGAAAATTAATTTTAACAAAAAAAAAGTCGCTTAAGTGGAATTTTAATCGACTTGTAACGAACGAACGGTACGCGAAGAATAACAAAATTTCGTTTCGATCATTCGATTATCGTCCTCGCGTAAATTTCTCCCGCGTGCCAAAAGCATTTTATTTCACGAATAATTAAATTATCATTTTCTACGAATTCTCGCGATCGAAGTACCTACCGTCATCGTAATAAAAATAAATTAGTCTTATCTCGATGCACTTTGGTGCGATAAAACCCCAAACAGAAAAACATTACCCCCCTTTAAAACGTCCCGTTAAAAATACAACGTTGTTTGCAAAAACGGTTTTCGAAACGAGAAATAACAATGATAAAAGTGAGAAGAAAAAACGTAACGCGATCGTAGGACGAGATTTAGCACCCGACCTTCTGGCTAGAAGCCACCCCGAGTACGGAACGTGCAATTACAGGAGGCGATGCGATTTTTGTTGTTTTTTTTCTCCTATCCCTTTGTCCCTTTTATTTCATTGTTGGCTTTCAGGCTCAACGCCAAGTACAATGGGATGAGGTAGTTGGCGTTGGAGAGGACCAGGGAGAGTCAGGGTCATACGGATTTCACGCAGCTTTCTTTATACATATTACGAATATTACGAATTATTCGTCACACTGCAATTATCGGTGATCACATTTTTTATCGTTTAGACCTTAACGATGTAAGAAATTGAGAGATTACACTAGGAACAGGTTCGTTGATGTTCTGACGATTTGTGGCCACGCCCCTCTCCTTTGCTATCGCGCTCTCTCTCTCTCTCTTTCTCTCACGCTCGCACCGCTAAGCATCGTTCCGTCGCACTCGCTCTCACAGGCTCGCGCCCTATCTCGCCCTCTCGCTCTATCGTTCTCGTTCGTTCCCTCGCACTCGCACTCGTTGCACCGCAAACTTTATTTACGCTTGGAAATAAAGTCGAGCTGAGGAAAGGTAGAAATAACGCAAGGAGAATTTATCACGATGAGCTCTAGCAAATTTTGTAAAATTACTCATTGCTCTAGCTCTACCAACTGCGACGATGTAATAAAATAGCAAGTTTTTTGGCTCGATTCGCGCGAGCTGTCCACGTCGCGTCATTAAGCAATAAAAAAGAACTTAGATTGCACGATTTTTTTTTCTTTTCGACTCGCGTGTCATCAAACAATATCGTAAATTATTATAATTTTGTAAAATTATTTAAAGGCACTTTTTCACTTCCGTGAGACTTTCGTCGAACGATAACAAAAAAACTCCGAGCCATACGAATTTCTCATTATTTATATTTATAAAACGATAGAATTTAAATTCGTTATTGAAACATTGTAAAACAAAAATCAATCCATTTTGCATAATTGAAAATTGTGATAATGTTTTTAGAATTTTCGTATTTTATCAACGTTGCATTTTCTTCAATTCGTTTCGTTTCGTCACGAGTAAAAAAAGATACTTCGACACGAGACGACGACGAGCCCGAGAGAGCTGGGCTCGAACACTGACCTAAAAAAAATGTGCCTGTGGTTTTTTTTTATTTCAAGAATCTCGGCCTTGAACCAAATATCTAAATTTTTCTTACGAAGACGACGAAACGTTCGGGAATATAAATTGTTCGCGATGACTCCGTTACCATTGAACGTCGCGAGACCAAATTCCCGATTGCCCAATTCACGTGCGGGCAATATCCCGAGTCTTTCTCTCTCTCTCTCTCTCTCTCTCTCTCTCTCTCTCTCTCTCTTTTTCGTTCCTTCTCTCTCAGAGAGAGAGAGAGCGAGAGCGGCTGCTCGCGAGAGTGTGAAAAATCTGAGCTCGGATTAAACTCAAATGTTACAAGTGTTATACTTATATGCGAGGTATGACGTGTATCGAACGTTCTCACCCGCGTCAAAAGTTAATCCAACGATCAATTATGGTTCGCGTGTACGCTCGCGTTTATATCACTTGCCAAAAAACGAGAGAGAACGGTAGTGTGCATGCGCTTTTGCTCGCGATAAATTATACGAAACGCCTCTTCGTATTAGACGGTCTTAGTGCGAGGATATTATACCCACACGAGATATCCGGGGGCTGTGGGTTAAAATTACGAAGTCACCGAGGGAGCGCGCTCCGATGACGGAAAATCAAAGTAGCGACACGACTAACTCTCGAGACACGTGACGATCGCTCGAATCTCTAATAAAACAAACAAACTAAACGAATTGATTCATTATTAATATATTTTATTTCTCATTTCACATTCATTTATATATATATATTTTTTTTTTCGTACTTATTTATGTATTTTATTTATTTATTTTAAGGAAATATAAAAATAAATGTTTTTATTAATTTAAATGAAAACGTAATATGCAATTGTCGTAAAGCTTTTGAAGGAAATTAATTGATCGATCAATTATTTTAATTTCGTTATTAGAATCGATAATTTATACGTTTAATTATTTGTTTTTTTGTTTTAAGTAAATTGTTTTATTCGTGTAATGAAAATTTTGATGGATCGGTCTCGATTATAGATTAATCCATCTTTCGATTAATTACCTCCTTGAAACATCAGTGTCGAACATGCAATAGGTGGGAAGTGTCACGGTTCGGTTCTAATCATCATATTCGTTGCCGTGTTTCACGCGAAGCCATCGATCACCGTCGACCGTGTATAATTACGAAATTATAATTTTACCTGATCGACGAAAAACAGCCCGTGGCTCTTGTTGTCGTTGTCAAATGTGAGTCGAAAGTATCGTTACGAAAATGCTCGATTAACGACACCTCGACGTTCCAAATTAGTTTCGAAAAGTCACCCAATCAAGGATCGCGCGATAATCCAACGAATTATCCCGAAATTATAACGACGAGTGTCGTAGAGTCGGTCTCATCAAGGAAATAGACCAACCGAGCTAGCAAGGTTTTGCCAGACTGGCCGGGCGTATAATAGAACAATCGGTCATTCTCGGTGTACTCGAAAACTTTTCGTACGAAAAACAACTCCGTCGAAATAAATTACGATCTCTCACTAAAATTTGTTATTTCTAATTCACATAAAAATAACCAAAATTAATTCCTAATATTACAAAAAAAAAGAAATATTATGACGATTAATACGTTAATAATACATAATATTAATAATTATTTCAATCTAATTGTCAATTATTTATATATTTTTTGTATTAAATTGTGTTTATCAATAACTGATTATAAATATCAATTAAAAAGAAGTGTATGATACATATTAAAATATA
This sequence comes from Netelia virgata, assembly GCA_951802705.1. Classification (NCBI taxonomy): domain Eukaryota; kingdom Metazoa; phylum Arthropoda; class Insecta; order Hymenoptera; family Ichneumonidae; genus Netelia; species Netelia virgata. Next base: position 33,941,248 of record OX637867.1, on the reverse strand, counting down.
ATATTGAACATTTGATTATTATTAAATTTCTAAAATAACACAAATAATATTTTCATCAAACATCCTAGATCTCATCGTCGTTACATTTTTATCCAAAAGTCAACTTTTGTCCAAAAGTTTAGAAAATTCGTACATCTCCCTCAATCCCTGGCACGGCTCGATGGAGGGTAAACCTGCGATCGAATTCCGCCGCGTTGCGCAGGTGAACTCAGCGAGGCAGGAGTGGGCTGGGAAAAAGTAGCGAAAACGAGAAAGAGAGACAGAGAGAAAGAGAGGGACAAAGAAAGAAAGAGAGGGACAAAGAAAGAAAGAGAGAGAGAGAGAGAGAATGGTCAATGCGAAAGAGAGTACGTACGTACACCATTGGTTTCCGAGGGTGAAGTAGAAACGGTTCTCATAACGTACGTCACAGCACGCAAATGTGTGCGAGAGAGTCTCTATCTCGCTCTGAAGTGCGCGTGGATACGCAAGATCGCGTGTTGCTGGCCGTGGCTGCCGTCCGGCCTGTGTGGCTTGCCGCGCGCCAGTAGAACGAGTCAGTGCTGCGCGGGCCTCCGTTGCGCGCGGATGTCTTTTGGCACATACGCGCTCCAACAAGTGGCGCGATCGTATTCTTACTCGTACGCGATACTCCGTAACGTCGAATAAGAAAAATTGAAAAAAAAAAAAAACAATAAATAAACGATAAATCGAGAAGTTAAAAAAAAAAAAAATTGAAAAAAAAAAATCAAGACCAATAACGCTATACGGTATACGCCTATATATAAACAAATTATATATATATGTATATATATATATATACAGATATGGCTATATAGACGGATAGAAGAATTAAGAAAAAACACTTGCAGTCCATCGTTTGTCGTCCCCTCGTCGCAAAAGTCCGAAGAGAAACAGACGCACACCGACTAACGAATTTATTAATTCTATTTTCGTAACCGCGGGCTGAGAGCGCGCTCGCGCTGTCTCTCTTGCTCTCTCTCTCTCTCTCTCTCTCTCTCTCTCTCTCTCTCTCTCTCTATCTATCTATCTCGATCTATCTCTGTCTGTTTCTCTCTCTCTCTCTCTCTCGCTCGCTCTCGCTGAGTCCAAGTGCAGGTGGAGGAGAAAAACGAGAGCCGCGCTTCGCGTCTCTCCACCGAGACTCTCCGTGTGCCAGCGGCTTCCTTCAATCCTCAAATCTCGACGACTTCTTTCTTTTTTCATTTGTTTTCTTTCGTCTACAACAAAACTAAAACGTGCACTTTGGACAATTTTTCGTTAATTTTTTCTATCCTCGTTAATACGACGGATATTAAATTCATAAAATTTACTTAAAATAAATAAATAAATAATAAAAATAAATAAATTTGTTGATCGGGTAAATAAAATTATCGAAGACCACATGGGACATTCGTCGACGCGGAGGAGTACGAAGATTGGAAAAGAAGGAAAATTGTAACGTGAGTTTTCTTTCTTTGTTTATATCTACGTTTGAATTTATACGTTGAACATATATATATATATTTATATATAAATATATAAATATATAAATATGCATGTATATCGTGAATAGAAAACGATATAGTCGAAGCTCGGGGACGACTTTAATAATAATAAATTAATATGCTCGAAAGTGGAGCACGAACGAAGACCTACACAGAACGCTCTTATACTTTGGGTACGACGACTCTCAGGGCAATAATATATGACGGTAGCGACGGGCCGAGGGTGAGAAAACGTACGTGCGTCCGCGTGGTTCCAGTCTTACTAGAGAGAGAGAGAGAGAGAGAGATGCCGCGTGGATGCATTTATATATTATGCACCGTTATGTGGTGAACGAGGGAGAGGGCGAATATAAAGTAAATAGACGAGAGTGAGAGCTTTCTAGGGTGTGTACAAGCCGGATAAGAAAAGTTCGTATATATGAATACTGTATAATTCACTGCGCCTACATGCAGTCACTCGTGCGAAGACCCGTACGACTCGTCGTTAACATCGCTACGTCAAATATTTATTTATTTATTTATTTATTTATTTAGCAATTACTTTTTTTTATCGTCGTATTACAATATATAAAAAAACGTAACTTCTACCTTCTATCAAGATTTATTTCGCGATTATTATTGGAATTTGTTAACATTGATTTTTCAAATATTACTATTATTATAATATTTTTTTATTGTTTTTCCAATGACTCGATATTTAATCGAATTGTTGGAATAATTTATCAATCGTTATCGATCGTTATATCGTTAAATTTTGTAATTTTTTGCAACGATCGACGACGATTTTTATTTTAATTATAATTTGTTTTGTTTTATTTTATTTTATTTGCTTTTTGACAAATTTTTAATAAAATATCGTCATGACATTGACACACACTCTAATGGCACTCTTATTTTTATCTCAAATCCTTCATGTCCATTACGTACAAAAGTCGGCGATGAGTTGCCAGGGCATGCTCTCTTTACTCGTGGTACACTGGTCGAATCGAATTACTCCGAGTGCACGATATCCATTATTTATCTATCTATATATGTATGATTGTGGGAAGACGTATAGCCGCGGAACTCTCTCGTCTTTTCTTCGTCTAAAAACCGTCTCGGTGAAAAGAGCAAACGTAAATAACATTAGGAACATTGAATTATAGCCGAGGTGGTTTATAAGTACCTTATGGAAGAAAATAGAAGCATTTCGAAGTTAAACCTTGTCGCTCGTACTGAAGCTTCTTATTTGTTTCTGTTTAATGCACATTTGAAAAACAAAATCAAGCTTGTCGATAAAATCTTACTCGTCGATCGTCTCAAGCTCGCAGTTTTTTTCTCGACGATACAAAGATCACATTTTCCACGAATAAATATCGTCGAAAATTAAAAAAAAACATTTGATTTTTATCATTTAAAAAATTCGATCATGTCATTGTTGTTGTTTTATTCATAATTCTTTCATTAATCAATTCAACGAATATTCGATAATTTTATCGATATCAAAATTTTGTTTTATTTCATCCGATCGACGATAGGCTCTTGTTCTCAGTCTTTAAACCTATCGCGTATCTAAAATTAATAACAATTTTCGAAATAAGCGTATTAATCTTCCCCCAAGGTTCTTATCTCGACGAAAAACTTTTTTTTATCATTTTCTTTTTATATATTTTTGAGAAAATTTGTATCTCGATTTCTTCCGTCGTTTCTCATAGATCTCGCGTTTCTCTCGTTCTCCTTCGCCCCTCCCACCCTTCGCACTCGCCACATACACACCCACACACGTACGAAGACGCCACGAACACACGAGCGAGCTCGCGAAGAGCATTCCCAGAGTGTCGCGAAACTTGCATATATTTATAGCTCGAGTGTATAATTAAATCCAAGACACATCGAATATTTAATGTTGCCAACTCTCCGCGAGTCGGTAGAAGCGTCGTCCCGCTGGTCGCGTCGAAGTTCGCGAGAGAGAGGTGCGAGACCACGGCGAGACCGTTTTCTCGTAATCGCGAACCTTGCCTCGAACTCTTTCGTTTCTTTTTTTTTCTCCTTTTTTTCTTTTTTTTTTTTATTTTGTTATATTTTTATTTCGCGCCTCGTCGAAGGAGTTTCGTGGTCGGACGAGAAATAAACGGAGCATCATTTATTTTTCTCTCTCTCTCTCTCTCTCTCTCTCTCTCTCTCTCTCTCTCTCTCTCTCTCTCTCTCTCTCTCTCTCTCTCTCTCTCTCTCTCTCTCTCTCTCTCTATCGCTTCACGAACATCGAGATGTTCGAAGATACGAAAGATCCGATTCCTCGTTCGTATCGGCTCGCTCGCGAACCTACTTCGTTAGATCTCTCGCCGAGGGAAAGAAAAGAAATGGGAAAAAACGCGAAGAAAAAAAGAGAGAGAGAGAGAGAGAGAGAGAGAAAAAAAAAGAAACAAACAGAAAAAACAGTGCCGGTGCGAGAAGAGCTGCTATCGAATTCCATTCGGCTGGCGGCGGCTCCTATCGTTCTCTCACACGATTCTTATATCGCGCCTCGGTTCGTTGCGCCCTTGGGACAGTCTCGGGAATAGAACATCCACGTTTATGTACATCTTATAGTAACACGTTATATGCGACGTTTGTATCAAAGATAACGCCCGTCTGTACGAAAAATAGAGATAGAGAGAGGAATAAAACGAGAGAGAGAGAGAGAGAGAGAGAGAGAGAGAGAGAGAGAGAGAGAGAGAGAGAGAGAGAGAGAGAGAAAGGAAAGATAGATGATGCCCCGTATAAAACACGATAGAACACACATCGTCCGACCGTGGCGAGAAAATTGATTCCAATCTTTCTCACGAAGTGTCCGTAAACTCGGTTAAAGTTTTGCTCACGAGGGTTGTTTTTTTTTCCAAAGACCCCATGGCTAAACATACGACATCAACGTAGTAGCTGTGGCGTAAACGAACAATATTCGAAGAAAGTTTTCGACCTCCCTTCCCCCGCACTTATATAACTATATACACCGAAAAACATATAAATATAATAGAAGACGGATATATATTGTTTTTTTTTCTTCTTCTTTTTCTTTCAGGGGTTGAAAAACTAAAATTCCACATTTATTCGGAAAAAAGAAACAAAAAAAAAACGTTTTGATGAAAAAAGAACGCGTTCGTATCCGGACGAGATCGATCGAGCGAATTTCGGGACAAGACGTATGATAGAAAGAGAGAGAGACAGAGAGAGAAAAATATTGTTCGCGAAACCGATAAAAATTTCGATCGAACGAATCGTGTTCGGTACGTTCGAGCGATGTACACGTCCGTTCTGTCGTTTATTCTCGGATCTTCGGGGTTCTCATCTCTCACTCTCTCTCTCTCTCTCTCTTTCTCTCTCTCTTGCTTTTACTATTCGTTCGTGTTTTTTTTCTTTTCCCTCTCTCTCTTTTTTTCTTCTTCTTCTCTTCGACTCGTTCGCTCTATTCCCCGTCCCCGCGTCGCCGTTCTCACCGACAATCACCACGAATTCTCTGGCAAGACGTCAAAAAGTTTTTATGTCACCCAGACCATTGTCGCGAGCTTTTTTTTCTTTCTTTTTTTTTTAATCTCGTTTTATGTTGTCCTCTCTCTCTCTCTCACTCGCTCTTTCTTCCTCTTTCTTCCTCTTTCTCTCTTTCGCGCGCGCAAAAGCTCGCTTTCACTTTCTTTCTTCCTCTTCGCTTTTTTTTTCTACTCCGACACCACTTCTCATTCTTCTCTCGTCTACGTTCTATTCCGTTCACCGTTTCTCCCTCGGTCGAAACTACCGTGTACTCGTGAGAAAAAGAAAAAAAGATGAAAAAAAAAAATACAAGGAAAATCATTCCTCATAGCGGTAATTCGTGGAACACGACGTTGATACCCAAGGCTGTGCACAGAGCGAAGAGCTCGCGCTTCGTTGCAAAACGGGCTGAGACGAGATAAGCGCACCTCGTCCTTGGAAATCGTGCACAAAATCGTCCCGAGGGCGAATATTGCGAGAGTCGCGGACGTATTCGTCGTATTTCGTCGACGCGCCGATATATTCGCGTCCTCGAGGGTGTAGATTAGGACGATAAATCTAGAGTGTATCGAGATTACCGAGCTCACGAGTCATTCACCCTCGAGT
>OX637867.1:33888172-33930672 GCA_951802705.1 Netelia virgata | reverse complement strand
GCAAGAAAAGAGGGTTGGGCAGTCGAGGGTTGAGTTTCTCGGGTTTCCTCGATCGTCGAGTCGTAAAACGAAAACGTCGAGCAACGCGCCGGTAACGGGCGTACGCAAAGTTCGTGATCTTCAAATATTTATACGTCGAGTGTTGTGTATGCGGTACGTAACGTCCGTACGTAGATTCGAAATATGTATGTATGAGAGAGACCAAGTAGACTATACAATGGAAAAGCCACATAACAGACGAATCGAGCGAGTGAAACGAGGGACGAAAGGGTGAAGAGACGCGTCGACGTCGAACTTGCCACATGCTTTTGCCTCTCGTTCTCGATTTACGAAGTGAGAGAGAGAGAGAGAGAGAGAAAGAGAGAAAGAGAGAGGAAGAAAGAAAGAAAGAGAGAGAGCAAGCAACGAGAGCAAGGCAGTTTGGCACTGTCTCGTGAAATCCGTCGGCGCATCTCCGAAATATACCTGGGAGGCTTTTCTTAGACGTCGTTTCATGACAAACATCTCTTCGAGAGCAAGAGTGCTCTCTCTCTTTCTCTCTCTCTTTCGTTCTCTTCCTTTTTCTGGTCTATGTACGTATGTAAAGTATTTTCTCGTATCCGCAATTTGTTATTCGCCGTGTAAGCTCAACGGTGCATGAGCCTCGTGAACGAGCCCGGAATATTACGATTATTTATCGCGACGAAAGAACGAGTTATGTATAAATATTTGAAAAGGAAAAAATGAAGATTTTATACATGTGAAAAAAAAAATTATGTATTGAAAAAAAGAAAAATTCTTATTCATTTTGTAAACAAAAAATATACACAAAAAATATCACCCTCTTCTTTGCCATTTCCGATTTTTCATCATTCCTTATTTGAATCGTGATATAGAATATTAAGGTCTGATCTTCGGATGCCGAATTAATTCGCTATCAAAAGGTGGCGATAAAAGGTGGATGAAAATCTGGGGTTAGGGGAGGCGAGGGAGGAATCCTAAGAAAGATTAAAAACCCGAGGACGAACGAAACGTGGGAGGACAGATAAAGAGGGTAAGAAAATCTCGCAGCGGATTCGCGATCCCTGAAAAGGAAATAACTTTTGGTGGATGAGCGTACACACGGGGTAGGGGGGGAGGGCTTGGCGAAAGATTATATTCGAGGGTGAAAAAGCTTCGTTTTTCATACGTCCTAGTTATGGACCATGGATGATAGCGAATATTCATTACAACACGAAGTGACAATTTTTTTTTATTTTTTTTTTCAGAATAGTAATTTGCGACTCGCATTCTTCTATTTTCTAACGCCAGAAAACAACAAAAATGGCTTTTTTCTATAAAATTGTAGAAAGTAATTTGCAAATTTGATGAAATTTTTACACAAACCATTGTTCTTTTTATCAATTTTTCTGATGAAAAAACAAAATTGTATAATTTTATTTCGAATGAAAGAAAAAAAAATAATAATTGCGTAAAATCAACGATGAATGAAAATATGGAGAAAACGTTGAACGCGAATAAAGGCAGGAAATTAGAACGGAGACGAAAAGGGTGGTCACGAACTCGCGAGTGTTCTGAGATAAAAAGCGAATATTTACTTTTCGAGTGACACGTTTCACGTTGAAACGAACGGGCCACTAAGAGCATACAATGATAGAATTCGAGGAGTGGAAAATTTCTCTTTCCCTCTCTCAATAGGATTTCCTGCGAGGATATCGGAATTATTGGAAATCACTGGGTTAACTCTGCCTTATGTCTCGGCCACAGGTGGAACTCTGTCTCTCTCTCTCTCTCTCTCTTTCTCTCTCTCTCTTTCTCTCTCTCTCTTCTCTCTCTCTCTCTCTCTCTCTCTCTCTCTCTCTCTCTCTCTCTCTCTCTCTGTCTGTCTGTCTCTCGGTCTCTCTCTTTGTTTCTCTCTTTCTCGCACGGTATCTCTACCTCGAGCTCTACGGCCTCTACAGAATTCGATTTAATTGGCTACTGCAATTATAGATAGTCTGTCTTTCTCATCCCGGATTTAACTTGGCCTCTGTCCCATTCAAAAATCAATAGTACAGTTTACTTTACTATCATATATATATTTATATAGCTTAAAATATATGAAAAGATAAGGGAGCGAAATTATTCGTCCACGTGATCTCGATATCTCGGAGATATCAATAATCCAACGAGAAAATAATTTCTTTTTTTCAACCAAGAAGAAAAATTAACATTTGAAACAGAACAAAAATTCTTTTCTTCCAACAATCTCATACTAAATACACCGTTATTTGCTCGTAACGAACATTAATATTAATCAATATTCATTAATTTGATTATTTATTTATTACTACAAATAATAAATTAATCAATCGATTATCATTACCAATTTATTTATTACCTATTATTATTGATAATCCCTTCGCTATTTACGTTATTTTATTTATAATTCATAAATATTACATTAATTCGGAATAATAACGAATAATAATATTTAATTAAATAATATAATCACGATTATTAATTATCGTCGAAAAATGATTTTTTTTAAAATTCGTCCGACGTTTCTCCTGCACCGAGGATTGTGGCGACGATGAGTCAGGAGCAAGGGACAAGGGGCAAAGAGACCGCAGGGAGAGAGAAATTTTCCGCGAAAGCTCGAGTCGAGGGAGGTGACGAGGGCAGAGATAGCTGCACTTCCGGTTCGTACAGCGTTTCGCACTCTGTTCCCGCGGCACTAATTACATTCAGTTAACACCGGACCGAGTGATGTCTCGTGTGCATTATATGTATAACTATATATATATTTATACACATACATACATACATATATACATACATACATACATACATACATATACATATATATATATATATATATGCACATATGAACTCATTTATACATACATATATATGAGTGTTGAACCACCGTTTGCCAAAGGGGAAGTTTCGTTTCACTAGTGTGTCCGTAACGGCGTTACACGATCCGGCACACATCTCGCAGCCTTTTCCGTGTGACGCGACGATCGAAGTGGATCGAGGCGCGTAATTGAGCCAATTCGAGCGCGACTGTCTCGTTCGCGTGTGTTCATTCTCTCTTTGTATCCCCTCCCTCCCTTCTCTCGATCGTTTCCTCTTTTTTACTTTTTTTTTAGATTTTGTTTTTGTTTTAATCACTTAACGAAAAAAAAAAACTAATCCCGATCGAACAATCGACGACGAAACGAGAAAACCGAAGAAAAAATAGAGTTGATTAATAATTGAGGGAAAAAAAGGGGAGGTCAAGGGTTGAAATGGAATAACAAATGTGGGGAGAAAAAAAGAGCGACGGTGATTAAAAATGTTTTTCGATTATTATTTCGAACGAAACAGCAAAAAACGGGGAGGGGAGATTGCCGTTTTTATTTTTTAGCGGGTCTCTCGTTCGTCGTTATTTTTTTTAATTGCTTTTACTAATGGAAGGAGATATATAAATTTGCTGAGCGAGAAAAAATACAAAAAAAAACAGCCGCGAAAACAAAGAACGAACTTTTCACAAATTTTTCGTTTCGACCCGAGACCTCCGCGCTTTTGGCTCTCACAATTTTGCTCTCACAACTCTCGTGCTGCGAAAAGTATTTTTTATTTTATTTAATACGTCCGCGACAAAATTACCGTCGCGATAAAAAATCAACATCCCTCGTTCCACCCGAGTCGATCGTCGACGCTCGTGTCGCTTTTCACCCACCGAGCGTGGCGAATATCCCCAGAAAAAAGAAAAAAAAAATTGTTAAATTTAAAAATTAAAAAATCCAAACTTCATTAATAAAGATAAGCAAATTTTACACTTGTTTGCAGGTGATGGAGATCCGCTGATAGAGAGAGAGAGAAAAAAAAAGCACGGACCTCGATCCTCGTACCATAAAAACCGTGAAACCAAAAAATCGTGACACGAAAATCGAACGAAAATGAATATTACGAGATAAATATCGTTTGAAAAGACGACAAAAAAAAACAAATTCCAAAAAGAAAAAATCTCAAGAATAGCAAAAAGACAGGACAGGAAAAGGTCGAGGGTGGTTTTCGGGCATAAACGGGGTGCGCGATCGCGCGCCACCCCTTTAAAAAAAAAACAAAAAAAAACAAAAAAAACAAAAAAAACACACAAAGGTCATCGCGCAAAAATGTTTTTCGCTCGCCTCGTATGGGCCTCGCGTGGATCTAGCAGCCAAGGTCGCGTGTATCGTGACGTCGCGACGAAAGATGATGATGACGACGAGATCGAGCGACGCGCATCCTCGGACTTTATTATTTACGGAGATGTTGGCGCGTGCGTTTCTAACGCGAATTGCGTTTACGAGATCGACGAGATTAACGAGAAAAGAACGAGAAACGAGAAAGTCGTACTTCGGGCATGTACGTCATTTATCCGGCGGAGGAACTCCTTAGAATCTACGAGAGTCCGTTGCGCGATCGTATCGTGTTGAGTACGTTGAGCGAGAGTTTGAGTCGGGCGAGTTTGAGTCGCGAATCGGCAGATAATAATAATAAATTAAACGTCGATAATAATGCGAGGCGTACGAGCGTGGTAAATCGGGCGAGTACGTCCGAGCGTTCGACCGGAAATCATCGACGAAAGTCGGAAGTGAAAAAGAGATCGTCGAACGGGGGTAGTAGATTTCGTTTTTTCGGGGGTGGTCGAAGAAAATACGCGAAGGAGGACGACGAGGACGATAAAACGAGCGTGAATAATTCGCGCAAGAACAATAATAATAATAATAATAGGAATAATAATAATAATAATAATAAAAATCGTGAAACGTCGGACAGCCTTAAGGGCGACGAGGGTAAGAAATCTTTGTCTCGACGGAGAGAGAGAAATAGTACGATTATGCAAAACAATCGTAATACGGCCGACGAGGCCAGCGCCAGCGCCAGCATCAACAATCCCCTCAGGGATCTCACTCAGGCGAACCTCAACGAGCCACTCAAACAGCACAATGGCAACGCTCTCAAACTCGTGCAGACCGGTAAGTCGAGTGTGCGACTTTATACCTATTAATATATACATATATATAGCAAATACACGTTTTATTTACGCCTCGTATATACAAAAATGCAAATTTACGTCTACTTTTTTGTAATTGTGTAACGACGACGACGACGACGACGACGAGAGTCGGCGAGCAGGGTTTTGAGAAAAAAAGGAATTGTCGAGTTGTTCGACACGCGAGAATTTCTAACAGGAAACCTGGGAAGCTTTGCTTCAAACGCGACAACGACAGGCGAGATTTACGAGTCTACGACGTAAGAATAAAAGAAAAAACGAAAGAAGTGACGATTTTTTTTTTGTTTTTGTTTTTTTTTTTTTTTTTTAATAAATAACGAACCTTATAAAGATAATTTGATACAGAATTAACCGAGATGAGTGTCTTATCCGGATCGTGGCGTGCGCCATCTACGAGCAAATCTACCGTAACGTAGTAAAAGAGAGTTACGTCAGATCGCAAGCGTCTGTAGGAGGGTTGGCTCGGGGTTTAATCGAGAAAGACACCTTAGTGCCTCGTCATGTTCGTGTCTCCGGGAACGAGGGAACACCTGCGGGGTAGTAGCAGCATCCAGTTTAATTTATCAGAGACCTTACGAACGAGGCTTCTCGCGACGGCTTCCGGACCGATCGAATCGCTTCTTCGTAGCCCCCTGAAACAACCCCCACTGATATCGTTACGGCACAGCCTCGCTTATGACGCTATATTAGCCCTCGTCTACATTATATACACGTGGTATGGTAGGTACACGTCTATTCGTACAGTTAATACCTCGTCGTAAGCGAGGCTACCTAATCTCTCTATGTATAATAACGAACAAAAAAAACACACACAAAAAACAAAAATAAATGAAGAAAAAAAAGATCTCGACTCTCGGTGAACGAGAATTTTCGGCTCTACGTACCGGGTGTCCCGTTCGTCGATTTTAATAAAAACGAACAATGTACCGGGTGTCCGAATTTAATAGAACGACGATTATGCCGAGAGTCCGATTTCAAGGGGGTGAAACAATGTACCGGGTGTCTGATTTGAATTAAAGAAAAAGAGCGATATGGCACGGGACCGATTTTAATTTGAAGAAAAAAGTAATGTACCCTATGATCTTGACCTTTTAAGGATGGGGATTTTTACGTTGAAATTTATCTTTTATTTTACACGAAATTTGTGCATAAAATCAATGAATTTTTCACGGGGATTGCCCGACCCAACTAGTGGTTGATATTTTCACCAGACCCGGCTGGAACGTAAAGGCATATGTTAGAAATTTCGTCTAACGTTCGAGGGTGTTTTCCTACCTAATTTGATGCGCTGAATACGAAAAAAATAAAATTGCGAATTTTATATTTTGGCCTAAATTTGATATATTTGCGTTTTTTGATGCGCTGAGTTCGACACGCTGACAGTAAGCAACGATAATTTCAATTTTTAACCTTAGATTCACCTTCAAGATAAGTTTTGCATTATAAAATAATATTTCTTTCGAGCTCAATGTATCTAAATATCTAGGTATACCGATTTTCACGGCGAAGCAGCAAAAAAGAAATTTGACCTTGAAATAGCACTTATCAAAGTCAAGTAAATCCTCAGGAATTTTCACACTATTTTTGTTGTATTTAACGCATAATATAATCTAAAGAAAAGCTCGAATATTTTGTATTCCATGGATGTTCGATATATCGACCAGACTCGTCCTTAAAAGATTAATAAATACTCAATATTTACCTAATATTCCATTTTTATAAAACCGCAAATATAACGGGTGTCCTTTCGGCAAGAAGAAAAATTCGTTACATCCAAGTCATAACACGACCATAAAAACTCGCCCACCACGAACTCTTGATACACGCAGCTGTCTATGTAGTCTTCTAAGTCGCCCCTAACCGCCATAGCCCCTCTCCCACCCCTAAACATGAAAACTACCTTTCGTCTCATCTCTTCGCAACACGAATCTTCCATCTCTTCCCTTACTTTCGCGTGCTCGGGGGTTGGGCGTTGCGTGTGCTTTTTTTTTCTTGTTGTTGTTTTGATCCTGCTTGGTATTACATAAGGTATAACTTTTATACACAAGCACGGGGGCGAGATTCTCGCTCCGGGCATCGATAGCTCGATGCGTAAAACGAGAGAAACACGCTAATCCTCCAGGCCCCAACCCCCTCGCTCCACCCTCACCACCACGAAACTCCGGAAACGAGCTTAACGACTTGCTGGGCGAACGGTGGGCAAGCTGTGGAATATCCCATATCACACATACCTCTTGTCTAGATATATATATATATATATGCTCGCAGACACCAACTACACCCCCGTTGGCTCGCACGCCATCCAAACATCCCCATGTCCGTTTAAGCTCCCCGATTGTCAAGGATTTTACGAGCTACCCCTTCCCACCACCGGAAGTCGAGATGGCTCGACGAGTTCGAACCCACACCCTCCCCTCTCATCCCTCTCGCTAACTTATTGCCCGTTCGATCGTTAAACACACAAATTTGCCAGGTAAATGATAAATCACGAATTTTTTTAATTGCCACGAGGGAAAAGTCTCGCGTTATTTTAATTGAAAAAACGGAAGATTGGAAAATATTCTCGTGGATGATATTCGTTTCGTTTTGTTTTTTTGATGTTTCGTTCGAATCAAGAACTTAATTAATTTGATCGTGACCGTGTGATTCGACCTTGTCGAAGGTTTGTGAGAGGAAAATTAGGTTGCGAAAGTCGAGTTACGTTGAAAAGGGTGGGAAAAGAAGGGAACGAGAATTATTCGTCGTGCTCGAAGGCGAAGTATGAAAAGGGCGTTAATTATTTATTTTCGAACGAAGGTCCACGACTCTCTTTTGTACACTCGAGTTTAATCGGTCTCCTGTTTTCACGGAAGTTTCCGTCGACGCTGTAAGATTACTTCGCTACCTCGTTCGCGTTCATTCTCGTTCGGGGCCTGGATACTCTTGTCGAGCGCAACGTTTCAGATATTTTCCTAACGCGATTGCAACATTCGTAATTTCTCGCTCGGTGAAATATTGTTAAATTGATTTTTCGTTTTTTTTCTTTTTTCAACGATTTATACCCGAATGAATTATTCATAATTGAATATAATTATTTATCGAAGCGTTAATTTAGCATTCGTGGTAATAAACCAAATGAAGGAAAAATTTATAATTCATCGATACGATAATTAACGCGAATAAATTTGAATTTTTCGATGAATTTCGAGCTTCGAGAGGGAAAGTTGAAAAGTGCAATAATTTCACGTCGAGCTTTTGGCGAAAAGCTCGTCGCTTCGAGTGCAACGTGGACCAACTTCGCTACACACGTTGTTCCTTCTTGACGCAGAACTACGTCTAACAATAAGTCGTCCTCCCTTTAATAAAAAAATAGTACATGATCGTAAAAACTATTTCACGGAACGCCGGATGCTTCTCTCGATTTGAAAATGTAAATAGATTCCGCATCTTTCGACGGATCTGCGTCGGTCCAGCCGGAGGGCGAAACCTTCGAATATCCTCGACATCGAAACGGAACTCGTGTTATTCGCCAGGGGGAAACAGAAACAAAACAAATATACAAAGCCCACGGCAAATCGAATGTAATTTCGTTTCGGAATACATTTCACTTTTGTTCTAGAAATTTAATATCCGGGACGAAAAAAATTACAATATTTCGTCGAATATTTAATTTTCTAAGAATAAAAAAAAAACAATTTAAAAAAAAAACAAATAAATTCGATAACGATAAGATCAAAATTCGAACGATATTTCGAACGATATTCCGCGTTACGTTGCAAGCGAAGCCCCGACTTTGAGAAAAGTCGGAAGTCGTGGCGAGGATGAAAAGAGAGGGTTAGAGACCGGAAGTGCGAAGATCGTTTGCCGGAAGTTCTCAACGGGGATAGGTGGCGGAAGTTCATCGAGCCGAGAGAAGATTAATCGGGCGAAGGCTCGTGGTATTCGGAACTCGCGAAAGGGTCCACTTCGATTTCGCTTCGCGATCCGACAAACGTAACACAAGTTCAATATAGACTTTGCCAAGATAAAATACTAATACTCGTTTCTCGCCCGCTCTGCCTTTTCATCCGACTCTCTCTCTCTCTCTCTCTCTCTCTCTCTCTCTCTCTCTCTCTCTCTCTCTCCCTCTCTCTCTCTCTCTCTCTCTCTCTCTCCCCCTCTCTCTCTCTCTCTCTCTCTCTCTCTCCCTCTCTCTCTCTCTCATCTCCTAGCAACTACCCCATTTCATCTCTATACCTGTCTATTTCTACGACTCATTCCTCCCTCGCTCTCTTCAATTTCTACCCCCGTACATTTCACCCTTCGGCCAGTAGGTACTTCGTTATCAGTGGCTCTCCCTGAAGCGCGCGATCTTATTTTTCCTTCGCGATAGAGAGATATCTTGATCCACAGGGCTTCGTCTCGTCGATCTCTCCGTCGACGTGGTCACTCACACGAGTCATTTCTTCTCCTATATTTACCTCTCTCTCTTTCTCTCTTTATCTCTAAATACATATATATATATATATATATATATATATATATATATATATATTTTTTTATTCTTATATATATATATATAAGAATAAAAATGCCCAGGTCGTCAGGTTTCAGCCTTCGCCCACCCTCCGTTGCCCTGCCCAAATTTTCCTCATCAGCCCCGTTTCATTTCGTTGCTCCTCCCACCTGATCAAATCCCAACACAATCCCAAATTCTCGACTCTCCTCAAGCCCTTCTGATCGATATTCCGATATGCATGCAAATCCACAAATCGCACAGCAAACGTATACACACGTGTGCAACCTCCTCCTATTTACATATCACACTGTATATATATATACATGGGGGGATGCACGCGTGTACATATGTGCGATTCTATGCGCACCTGAAGCCTCTCCCACTGACCTGTAATACACGCGAATCATCCTCGTCACACCTACTTCGTACGAACGAGAGAGAGAGAGCGAGAGAGAGAGAGAGAGAGAGAGATCCTACCCCCCACTTCTCCGCGTTTGAGCCATAACGTGCCTTTTCTACTTCCAAGCTCGCCCACCGTTGCAGCTTTAGCACGGGGGGGGGGGGGGGGGGGGCACGTGGAACGTGCTGGCGAACGCTCGAAAAAGCCCAGCGAGACGACTCCCACCTGTTCCCCCTCCCGTTACAATCCCCTGAAAGCTCCTTCTCCACGTTTGCCCGAGCCCCTAGACTCTCTTACCAACCCTACCTCCCCCCCCCCTCCCTCTACACCTACGCTTTGCTCCTTTCACGTAGACGGGAAAGCTCGTATTACCAACGTCTACGTTTCCTACTTACCGCTGCCGTTTGCCCGCCGTTCGCTTCTCGCCCGTGCACCTCGCATCTTTACCACTTACCGACTCCTCGCTGCTCTCCCAACGCTACTACTCGATTTCGCGTGTACGATTCAAACCCCTTTTCACATACAGACACACCTACGTACGATAGTCAAGGTGTTCTCAAAAGCTTCGATATATCTCTGGCGTGAAACGACTTTTTGGATTTCCGAGAGATTGCGCGAAACAACGTACTTTTATGCCCGTAAGACGCGAAGGATCAAGCGAGAACGCGAATATCGCCTGATCCCTTAACGCAGAACAAACGAGGCTTGCTCGCAACCTCTGGATTCACACACACACACACACATACACACATGCATGGATTTACACAAACGTAGAGACATAGACGAGGGAGCGAACGTTACGAAATGAAAATTTGATTTGTCACGATATCGAACGTATCTGACCGCAACAAATTTCTCTACCCATCCCTATCTACAATATATACAATACAATATATATATATATATATATATATATATGTTTATGGGCGAGTGGGAGGGAGGAGTACTGGTTATATTTAATAAAGGAAGGAGTCTGGTTGCCACGGCAACTGCGAGGTGAACAGGCAAGGTATTGATTCGCCCCACCTGAATTCAGGTCAACCCCTGACTAAACACCTTTTCCATATTATACGAACGTTTCTGTCCTCTCTCTCCTTCTCTCTCTCTCTCTCTCTCTCTCGCTTTCTCGTTTGCGGAAACGCTCACGCACCTAACACCCGCATCATCCCCCTACCTCACCCCCTTTTATCTCTGTATACATATATATATAATATCTTACATATATATATATATATATGTATGTTTCGTTATATATGTATATATGCATAGATATACGATCGGTACAAGAAGGGACACGCACCCTTCGCCATCCCTTCCGACGTACACACCAAAGTGTCCGACGCATCCTTATTGCCACGCTGGTACGACAAATTTACTTTTAATGCCGAGTCGTATAGTAAGGGGGAGGGAGAGTGGGGGGCAGAGAAAAATGGCGAGGATATCAAGCGAGTCGCGCGAAGACCAGCGTAAAGGGGAAGGAATTTACTCCCTCGTGTATTATTAATTCATGTCGTAGAACATAGTAGGTACTCTCCATCGTATGTTTTATGTAACGAAGGATCTTACGCGATCTCGATAACGTACGTAAATAGGGTAATGTATGTACTTTTCATTACGATCGTAGGCGGTTGGTATTTGCCCGCCGAACACTCGACGACGACAAGCCGTGTCGAAGACACAAACAGACTCGATCGTCCCCGCGTGATTCGAATTGGAGAATTCTCGTGATAATTGTGAATCGTGAGATTTTTGGAAAATTGCAAATTTTCGTTGATATAATTTTTTTTTTTTTTTTTTTTTTTTTTTTTTTGAGAAAATCAATTTTGTTTACAAAATTAATGTCACAATCGTGCAAATTCGTCAAATTTATACGCCATAATACGATTATGAGATAAACGATCGATTATTATTTCGAATTATTTGCAATCGATCGATTAAAATATTTGTAAATAGTTTTTCGTTTTTTTACTTTTGTTTTTGTTTTTTATTCTGTTTGAAGACGCGCGTTTAAAATTTCTCTCTCGTCGTAAATTCGTGACGATTTCGTTATAAAAATACTTGACCGATTATTCGTGTATTTTTTTCTTTTCTTTGACAATTAATTTTTGTCATCCCCTCGAACGAAGCACCCTAGATGCTCGTTATCCATCGTGTATTAAGGACTCTTGGTATTTTTGCGTCAAACAACAGTCTGTCCCTTTACCACCAACCCCTACTCTCTCCTCGACCACCCATCCTGTCTCGTTTCGTGATCTACGTCCCGTTACCCAGTGCGCGCGGTGTCCCAACCCCTTCGCGGACGGACGCTCTCGCGAACGCTCGACTGATCGAGTGGATGGCTTTTCCGCACGACAGTCATCCACCTCACCAAGTTTACCATACATTATGTATGGGTGTCGTGTGTATGTCCCTACACGCATAATTAACTACTACGAAACGACTATATGTACGGGAGATAATATATAGAGACGCACAACGTACGAACTGTCAATTTAATGAGCCGAGAGAGAGAGAGAGAGAGAGAGAGAGAGAGAGAGAGAGAGAGAGAGAGAGAGAGAGAGAGAGAGAGAGAGAGAGAGAGAGAGAGAGAGAGAGAGAGAGAGAGCGAGCGAGAGAGAGGGGGGGGAGAGAGGGAGGGAGAGAACCTCAGGGTTTCTCGCTATCAGAGAGATCCATGAAAATTTTACGAGGATGTTTATTTTCTCATTTTTTCTTTGTTTTTTTTCTTTTTCGTCACTTTTTCCACAACTTTAGTCGCTATATTATTTTTACTTCTTTCGTCGTGAATAACGGATCCGTACGACACCCGAGGCAAAGTCTCTCGCGAAAGGGGTACTTTTCCTCTCTCTCTCACTCCGTTTTTTTCTCATTCGTTCGCCAAAGAAAAAGAGCGATTTTTATCGCGTGGTCGGCGCAAAAAAAAATAACGAAACGTGTTTCGTTTTTTTTTTACCTCGTTAAGAACAAAAAGTAACACGCCCCTTCGGGCTTTACGTACATAAAACGAGCGAGATGATTGTTATTAGAGCTGTTTTCCCGAAGGTTCCTTTTCGGAAAAATTATTTCACCACCGCGACGAGGGTGAATGTCGAACCTTATTTTCTTCCCGCCTCCCCTCTTTATTTCCTTCTGTTTTTCTTTAATCCGAAGAATCCGAACTTCCGCGCGACGATGAAGTTTCATATTTTCGTATCGACTCTATTCCGAGGACTCGTATTTTTCTTGAGTTTCCCTTTTTTTTCTGTTTTGTTTCTTTTTTCTTTCTACTTCCTATTTTCTTTTTCTTTTCTTTTTCTCCTATGATATGAAAGGAACGTTCGAGGATTGATTGAGAGGTAAACTGTCGGAGAATCCATAAGAGTATATTGAATTGTCCGCCGAGTTGAAAATTCAATTCAGTGGCCCATGGGGTGAGAGAGCGAGAGAGAGGGAGAGAACGAGAGAGAGAGAGAGAGAGAGAGAGAGAGAGATGACTCTATTGGTTTCAAAAGGAAATCCTTCATTGCAATTTCAGTTACCTCCCTCGTTTCTATTCCGATTACTTTTCCCACCCTTCCTCCTCCCTCCCCGCCCCAAATACATCGATATCGGATTTCATCGGGTGGAATTTTCCATCAAACGACTATAATAATATTGTCGCGAGTGAAAAGCTGGGAAACTCGATGATCCTAGTTGTTTCGAAATTTCTATAACACGTGAATTGCTCAAAACGACGCGCGCGACCAAAATTCCTACTACGAACTCTCGTCTCCTTCGTCCCCGTGAATTTGTTTTTATCATCCGATCACTGAAGGTTAAAAACGAGAGTCGTCGAAACGTTTTTTTTCCTCTTTCTCATTTTCTTCGTTTTTCTTCACAAAACCAACGACGGATCGCGCGTGACGTCCAAAGAGCCTAAAAGGAAAACGTCGACCTGACTCAACGTCATGGCGCATGCTCGAGGCAAATAAACTTCGGAGGACGGTAAAATATACGAGCCTGGAGAGTGTCCTCTAATTGTAAGAGGATCCCGTAACCATTATATAGTGAAATGCATAAAATATGTCATACTTTTCCAATGTAAACTTGTTTTTTTTTTCTTTTTCTCTACAAACGAACTTCATTTTTCCCGTTGGGTACTTTTTGGCCTCCCTAGCTCTCTCTCCTTTGTCCCTTGTCAATTATTCAAGGTCGAATTTCACGGTAGTCGAAAGGTTGGCAAAAAAAGAAACGAGTAGGGGGGAGAGGGGGGGCTGGTGAAAATTTTATTTTCTCACCCAGCCACAGGTAGACGTTACATTTTTACGCCGCAAGTGGGAATCGTTCGAATGGAAAATCGATGGTTTTTTCCTTCAATTATTATTTTCAAACGATTATTCTGATTTAATTGACGATAATTATTCCGAATAACGTGGAATAATTTCGAATAATTTGGCAAAAATTGTGAATACAATTTTATTATTTTTTATCGTCAATTTTTAAATTGAATTTGTGTTCGATCTTTTTTTTTTATCTTGGTGCAATTATTTCGCAATTTCGATGCGTTCCTCGTACGAACTCGGCCTAGGCTACGGGCCACCTCAAAGCGTGGAAAATCCGTTCTTTTATAGCAGAAACTAATAAAAAAAAAATAAAGGAAAGAAGAAAAACACGAAAGAAAGGGAAATCGGATCGTTTCGTCGCGTTCGTTACGAGCCGAGCGGAAAAATCCTCGCGGTAATCCCCCATTCGTTTCCCTTCCTGTAATTTTCTTCATCCCCCG
This sequence comes from Netelia virgata, assembly GCA_951802705.1. NCBI lineage: Eukaryota > Metazoa > Arthropoda > Insecta > Hymenoptera > Ichneumonidae > Netelia > Netelia virgata. The sequence continues at coordinate 33,916,049 of OX637867.1, read as the reverse complement.
ACCCAACCACGCCTCTATCTCCCCCCGTTCTACTTCCTCATTTCACGAAGCGAAACGCGAAAAATGGTAAAAAAAAAAAAATCTTTAGAAAAGAAAAAGAAAAAAAATCGTAGAAAAAAGACCACAAAAATTCGATGAAATTGTCCACGCGATCGACAAGGAATGCCTCTGTACCCTCGGCGGAAGCCACGTTGATTCAAAAACGTTGTTTGCGTGGACGTAAAAACGAACAAAAAAAATTCCCATAAATTCCCGAATCGACGCGCGTCAAAGATTTTTCGTGTTTGTTTTACGTTTTTTTTTCGTTTTTTGTTTTCGACGTCGAAACAAAGCCGCGCAAAAAGTCTCGATCGGCAAATATCGAAGGTCGAGCCGAGCGCGTGAAAACAGAGACGAGACGACGAATCGTCGGGGATGAAATTTTTATTCTCCCCCGTCCTCCCCACTAAGCTTGCTTCTATCCCAAAATGTCTGCACGACAGACAACCCTCGAGGCCTCGTGGGCTTCGTGTTTCTTTTTTATTCTTCCACTTTTCTTTTATTTTTCTCTTACTTCGTTTTTCTCTCTCTCTCTCGTGTTTTCCTCTCTTCCATTCCATTCGTGTCTCGGAATTCTTTTTTGTCCGGCTGACAAACCGATTTGCCCGGGGCTTCTCTATGAAGCACCAGTTATGAATGCCAGATTATCTAATTGGATCGAGAACGAGACGGAGAAAACGCGTAAGAGAAAAGAGAGAGAGAGAGAGAGAGAGAGAGAGAGAAAGAAACTTCGTCTTCGTCGTAATTTTCTTTTTCTTCATCCCTATCTGCATATTTGTACATAATTTCATTTTATTTATTCCATCTCTCCCGGATAAAATGCTCTATTTTCTCCATTACCCATATATATATATATATATATATATATATATATATATAGGTAATGGAAAGAAATTTATATATAATTCTCCAATCACCGTACGTCGAATCCCAATCGGCTTTGATTCTCCGTCGAACCTTCGCTTCATCTTTCGATCTTTGACGTCCGTCCGTACGATACATACGATATGACTATAGCGTCGCGCGTCCCCGACGATTTCCCTTTATCCTCGTCCCACGTTACGGAATCGATTCCGACGGGGGAGACTTTGACGTTTCCGTTTGTCACGAAATTATTACTGCCTCGTGACCCGTCGGTTTTCCATCTCTCTTTCTTTTTCTTCTTCGTTTTTCATCGTTCTTATAAAATAAAATGACAAAATTAATCGCTATTTTATTCGACGTTGACAAAAAAAAGAAAAGTAGAACGAAAAGACGAACGACGTACATCGAAAGAAATGGTAGAAACATTGTTTTCCATAAAACGAAAATTATCATTACTATTATTTTTGTTAATGATTTCTTTTATTATTCTTATTACGATGTTTATTACTACAATTATTATTATTATTATTTAATCAAATATCCGAATGGTCTGTTTAACGCGATTTTCTCACAAGAAAAATAAGAAAATAAAAAATAACAAATACACTCGTACCTCCGGGGAAATAAAAACTCCACGACGATATTCCCATTTACAATGCCCTTTTCTCAATTCGCAAATAACATTCATAAATTCAGGATATCCGTCCTCTTTTTGTCTCGACTTGACATTTCTTCCATAAACGCGTTCGCCTACCCCCCCGCTTCACAATTTTTTCCTTAACGCTTTCAGCCTCCTCCTCGAACCCTCCTCTGCCCCTCGAATCTCGCGGCAAAGTAGAAAAAAATCCGCCCCCCCGCCCCCCAAAAAGTAAAAATGGTCAACATTGACATTTTCTTTGAGACCCAGTAATATTATACATATTTCACGGTGGTTTATATATTCCTTTGTGGGTGGATCTCCGTCGTAGCGCGGATGCGAGACAGTCGTGCCGATCCTACACGACACACTGTAAAAGACTCTTTTTTTCTCTCTCTCTCTCTCTCTCTCTCTCTCTCTCTCTCTCTCTCTCTCTCTCTCTCTCTCTTTTTCTCTCCGACTCACTCTCTCTCTCTCTCCGGACATTAAGTCTACGGGGTTGCACCCAGAGGCAATGTATTCCGTGACGCTTTTTTTACTCCCTTGACTTGCTTTATCCCCGAGTCCTCTTCCCACTCTTCTCCCATCACTCATTTTATTCTCGCTCGGGCTACGTTGCAATAACGCAACGAGCGAGAGCGAGAGAGAGAAAGAGAAACGAGATACGGAATACCAAACGATTTGCACGTATCAGGACCTTCCTCTTGCACGAGACGCGAGATACGAGCTTGCGTTACCTTCGACCATATATTGTTTTTTGTTTTTTTTTTTAAATTAAAAAAAATGCTTTTAGACAATTTTGTATCGACGAAATAAAGAAAATATAATTATTATTATGTCTATATACATATTTTGTACGGAGGAAGAAGGACGGCTTGAGAAGAGAATGAGAGAGGGTGAAAAAGAAAAAAGTGATAAAACTCGACGAGAGGGCATCCCGGAAGCAGGTCGAGTCGTTTTTCGTTGCCACTGCCTCTCGCCCGCCTCCTCTACTCCCGCTCTCTCCAGTCCCCAACCCCCAAAACCCCTCGCGCGCGAAACACGGTCTATAAAGTTCAAGATGACATCCCTCGCGAACAGGGGCTTTGCACTTTACCGGCGAAACCCTTTAAAACCCTTTAAAAGTGGCTGCGAGACTTTTCCTTAAAAAAAATAAAATAAATAAAAAATTTTTAAAACCGACAACTTTGCCCGCGTCAAAGCTCGTGGATTTATTTGAGAAACGCGTTTTTATGACGATGATGCGAAAGGATGAGAGAAAAATTTTCAAAGCGAAATAGTCGGACGCGGTGGAGAAAGGGAAGAGAGTTCAAAGGTTTGAATAATCAGGATTTTCTCGCTGTCGGATATTCTCCCGCGTGTGTCCGGGAAGTAGGAAAAAAATAAATCCATTTTTCTTTTTTTTTCGTCCATTATCGACCCGACTAACTAAAATCGAGTTTGAAATATAAATTTGAATAAAATAATGAAAACCTCGGCGAACTATTAATATGAAAATTAATTAACCGATGCCCGAAATATACTATAATTGAATTTTCGTTAAATTCGCGTAAAAATCGATCGATCCTTGATGAATGAACGAAAATAGAATTGTCATCAGCGGTGAAAATGTCGTAGGACGTAGATTGTTCCATCTCAATTACAAATCGTGCCACCGGGCACGGACAAATGTTTACCGCTTTTCTCGCTACCGAGTACATCCGTGCGACGAAAACCACGAATACCGTCTGTTTTCCCGTGTATTTTCATAATGTATACAAACGATATATATATACATATATATAGATATATATTGGGTAGTGGCCGAGGTCATAGTTATTCGCTGCTCAGGCTTTTCGTCTGTGCGCAAATAATGATTCGAGGCACGTAAACTCATCCGCGAAACGGAAGGTATTATATACATTACGTTATTGGTCTCATTGCATTATTATTATTAATAATATAATTATTATTATTATCATTATTATTATTATTATAAATAACACAATTATTATAAATAATATTAAAATAATATTTATTACAATTATATTATTATAATAATCGATAGAAATAATCATTTTTATGGTAATTATTATTCTACGATAATTATTATCGTTCGAACGACAAGAAAAATAATATTCATAACGATTATTATCGTATTTATGAAAGTAAAATTGGTGGAGCGTAATATCGGATCTCGGACGCAAGGACGCAAACGCGCGACAACGTATCAAGGGTACGGGAGCTCACGTGCATGCGTCATAACTGGTTCCCGACGAACGAGCTAAAATAATCCGAACGTACGGTCGAGCGCGCCTGCCTCGCGATTATTATTCGAGCGCAGGCTGTGCTTTTTGATGGAGACGAGAGAGCGCGCGGCGCGCAACAGCCCCGAGGGCGACAGTGAACTGTCTAGAAACAGGGGGACCCCGGGGAACGTTGCAGCTGTTGCGCCACCACGCGCCAGAGTCGATGATCAACCGAAAACTCGTGCGGCCGAGAAACGCTCGAAAATCTCTCGAGATCGCCCACCCGTCTCTCTTTCTCTTCCTGCTTCTCTTTTTCTTTCCTCTCACTCGCTCTCTCTCTCTCTCTGTTTCGTGGCCACGAAATCATTTGGCAAGCTTACAAAGCAAACGATCCCTGGCTGGTGGTTGTTGCATAGCGATAGAATTGTTTCGATGCAAATCGATAAAAAAAAAGGGTGGAAAATATTTCAATATTTTGCCGAATTCGTAATTTTCATAAATCCTAGAAAAATCGATCGATTCTCGATCCATCGAATGATTTTACATTATTCATTATTGATATATAATCAAAGTAATAATTAATCAATTATTCATAAACAATTAAATGATAATCGCTTATGATTAATTATTTCGAAAATTGTTTACTTTTTATTATTTCTCGAGAATGTTGAATAAATAAGGAGAAAGGAGAACTCGGTGGGCATTAATCGTCAAAAGGCAAATGGCCACTTTGAAGAGTTAGAGGTCATGAACTCGTGTAGTCAGACATCGTCGAAACTCTGTCGAACGTGTTTATATCCCAAAGTCCCAATTGCGAAACTTGGCGTGGGCACTCCTCGTTTCGTCGAGTGAGCACTTGGGCCTGGTACAAGCGAATGCACGCGCTCGAAACCACGTCAAAGTTGTTCATACCGCTCGAGTCAATAGAGCCGCAAGAGCATTAAACTCAACCCTCGCCACCCCTTACCCCTCTTACAACGTCGAATTTAATTCAATCCCAACAATGATAACGATAATGGTACGAAACGAAAGCTCGTAGTCGGTTCGAATTTCCGACGAAATCAAAGCTAGCCTCGAAATATTAAAAGCTCGACCTCCCTCCTGGCACGAACGTTCGTCGTTTACCAAACGCTTTCGACCAAAGTCAACGCGTGCGCACGTTGTTCATCGTAATTTCAGACTTGCGACCGATCAAACGTATGCACCGAGGTGACAAAGGAGAGAGGGAGAAGTGTAACGGAGAAAGCTCCTAGGAACTCCGTCAGGGTAAAACTTTGTCGCCCTGCTGCACGTCGGCAACGATCTTCTTGTTTACTTCTGGGAACTAGGAGACGAGGAGAGGTGGCGTTGCATAGACTATTAGCAAGTAGATTGGCGAATGGTAATTTGGCAAGGCGTAAAAGCACCTTCGTTCGCCGTACGATGAAAACGAGGAAGAGAGGTGGCGAGAGAACGAGGGGTGAGAAGCGAGGGCGACGGATTTCTCCCTTAACGAAGCAATTTCTAATCGTTAAGAGTCTGTGTTACGGGCGACGTGTTCGAAAACGCAATTCGTGAATTGCACTAAACAACCGCTCGGGTTAAAATTTGGCGAATGCATAAAGAATTATGGCACAATGTACATGACTGAAATTTTTTGCCAAAATTTAGAACAAAAATTTGCTGTTTCACTTATCACTGAAGAAATGAGAGAATTCTTTATAGTTGCACCGATTCTATGGAAATTTCCCGGCGGTCATGCACTCGAGCATTAAAAAGCCCACATTTTGAGCTTTGTTTCATTGAATTCGATGCAAAATTCGCTGGCAAGGAAGGATTATGCTTTTTTTTAAAGAAAACACCGAGATTTTTATCGGTAGAATGAGAAAATAGTGTGACGAAATTCCGCATGGAGCGCTGACAACATTTTCTCACGAGATAGGTGCGAGGACTGGAGGTGGAGGAGACGGACATCTGAAAATTCACGCCTAATAGAGCACGTATACGCCTCTATGCCCAAATGTCGAAATCCCATTCCCACTATAAACAGTGGGTGACCAAATTATTGATTAATCATGCAGACTCAAATTAAACCTTATGAATTACAATAATGCGATAACAGATCGATATTCTAAAGTTATTAAACCCTTTCGACCACAAAAACGCCCCCCTTACAAACCTTTCTGGCGAATATTAGCGTTGGTGCGCTTGCAAATGATTTTTGCAACGCACAATATGTCGTTGAAGGACATTCTTCGTCATAAACTGCCAACCGCATTTCGGGCACTTGTGAGGGTTGCCTAGATTCAAGCCTGAAAGAAATCCATTACGATTACATTTAGTCAATGACGGGCTTTGAATATTTTTGTTTAAGAAATACTTTTCAATTGTCTATCAAAAGATGATCAGCTCGAAATCGGGGCATTTTTCTCGAATACTTTTTACATTGCAAGTTGTATCGAAATTTTGGGGGAAAAAAAGATGTTTCTGGGGTCAGATTCGGTCGATTCAGTGAAGAATATGCCATTATCAACTAATCGGTGATTAAATGATTGAAATATTGACGATCGAAATATTTCCAGTGGAAACTTCGAAGGATATGCGATCTAGAGAAAAAAAAAAGTTAATATCAATACGTAGTAGGACTGTTGTCGTGTGTGGGCACCGTGTCAAAGTGCTATCATGGGACAATCGGAAACTCGGCAAACAGCTTCCGCACACTCCGCTTTGTATTATATTCGATCCAACCTATCTCTCTATCGATATGAATATATAGGTGCAGCCACGCTTTAGCTTCCACGCGACACAAGAGACGATGGGCACTTTATGGGTCGAAGCCTCGTCCCTTCGTGCGACGGACTCTATATAGGGGGTTGTAAGAATGATTGGCGTTAAATGTCGTGAGACGACCAACACCTGAGCTACCGTTGTGGTGAGAACTGCTGCCACTGTGCTTGGTGGCGACAGTCACGACGATGGCTTCTCTTTTTCTTTTTTCCCTTCCTTCTTTATCCTCACGCACGGAAGATTATATTTTATGTCGTATAGAGGCATATCCATCAGCTTTAGGGGGGAAGGAAACAAACGTGACGGAGACAGGAGCGGAGAACAAACGCTCGGGGAGATTCCAGTTTATGGCTCGTAAAATATATATGCTTTGGAACGTAGCCCATCATCGCGTGTTATATAATATCGAGAATACGATGAGAAAATGGAAGTAACGAGAAAGGCAGATAACTTTGGCTACTCGATTCGAACGATGTACTGGGTAAGTGGTGAATGGGACGATTTCGAACGTGATCTGCATTATTGGGAGAAATCGGCACCGTTCGATCGGTCGTAACGTCAACGTTTGTGCGGAAAATCACGACTTCCGTATTTTGGAGACAGGGGAATGGGAACTCGATGAGTCGATTGAAGTGGATCACCTTGGATCATCGACACTCGACGAGTATGGATTTTTGTTTCGTCCGAAAACACTTTATGAGGGCGGAATCGGAAATTTCCCGTACAATACGAATATCACATTCTTTATTTCCGTCCGTTGCAATATCTCCATCGAATGGCGAAAACACGTGAAAATCCACCTTATCGAGGTCTTGACCGACGCAGAAAAAATACCACAAATAAAAACTCTCTCTGCTTATTCTACGATAGATTTTTTTCATGCGACGTTACGCATCTCGCAAAAAAACATCCGTGCACAATTTTCCTACTCATATTTCTGGGATGTCCAGAATAATCGATTTACGACCATCAACGACCAGGTGTGATTGGAAATATTTTCGAAGGTTCGTGTCCAGGTCGACCTTGGCTCGCGACACCAAACCTCGTCCAACAAATTTTTGCGTCCCCCATATTTTTCTATCGGATCACCGGTCGAGCGAAATCTTCATCGGAGAACAAGTTAACCAACTGCGAGGGCCAAAACTTGTCACTGGCGGTTTACGCTCACCGTGCAACGGCGACGGACCGACTTTTCTCAAAGCCACCCCTGTCGCAAAAAGTCGATATACCGCGCTATAATATGTTTATGTAAATATTATATTGCATATGAGAGGGTCAGCGATAGCGTGGGAAGAAAAGTTCGATATACCACTTCTTATCTCCCTCGTTCTTTGCCAACGGACGATAAGAAAGTGGAAACGAACGAAAAGTTTCTCGCTTATCAAAAAAAGTCACCCTTGTCACTTCGAGTTCCGCGTGTCTCAATTCTCGTCTCCCTGACAAAAAGAAAAAGAAAACAAACAGCGAACGCCTTTCACCCTAGTTTTTCCCTGTGGCTCGAAAATCATTTTTCTTCACAAATCGGTCAAAGTATACCGACGCGAGAATATTTTATCGATAATCAGCCGACATATAGATATGAGAAATGGTACGTGGCAGCAGTTTCGGACGATGACGGAAAGCCACAGTTTTCGATAAGCGATTTCACCCTCCGAATATCACAATGGACGTATATTTATTAGTTCTTATCTCCTCTCTCTCTCTCTCTCGCGATTTCCTGCTGACCATATCGTTAATGTTACAATAGCAAACGCCTACCGTCTATTCCGTTACGCTGATAACGTAATGGATAATCGATTCGTTCAATTTTTCCCAGCGTCAAGAAATGAAAAAAAAATATTACCTACTTCGTAAATCAATTTGCTTTTCCCGCGATCGAAATTTGCCATGTCACGTAATTAATCAACGAGATTATTAATCGAGGTTCGATTAATAACATGAATTAAATACAATTAGATGAAAAATTATGTTTTCCGTCGATTTGATAAAAATATTTTCCAATTGGTATTAATAAATTTTTGTATTTTTTCTTGCTTTTTTTTGTTGTCAACAACGAAAAATAGTGTCAGAGTTCGCTCAGGAGCTCAGCGGTGCCATGGAGAGTCACGGAGCCAACGTGCGACGTTTGGTCGACGAGTTTCGAAGTAAATCCGGAGAGACGAGAGGCGATGCCGGAGGCATGCGACGCGTCTGGGAAAATCTTTTGCGACAGGTCGAGGCCGACGCTGCTGCACATCTGGATCTCGCGGCTGTGCTTCAGCAACAACTGTCGAGGCCTACCGTCGAATCGTGTTTCCATCGCAAGCTTCAGTCGCGCAAGGTAAATTCAACAAATTTCAATTCCTATCGAAAGTTCATCGACAACAAAAATCAAATTATTTTATTGAAATATCATAAAAATAAAAAAATAAATCAAATTTATCAATTAAAATCTATCGAGACAATTATAAAAATTGTCCAATCGAAACTAAACAAAATTTACCTTCAAAACACAATTATTAAGAGTGACAATTTTCATACCCTTAATTCATTCATTATTTACACCGAATAAATTAATTATTTTATTTCGTAATCGAGTCAATAATCAAACCGTTTACATTTGTTGTCAAATAAATCCATAAATTTGTTTTCCTTTATCGAAGAAATAAATGACATTATTTTATCCTAAAATAAATGAAATTTCGATCCATCGATATCAAATGACAATACGAAGAAATTTCCCCCCATTATAATCCTCGTTCGACGCTCGAAAAATGATAATTCGTTTAACCAATCTTATTTTCGTAGATATTCGCTCATAGAGAGGCGTACGAACAAGTGGTTAGCAAAACCGAGGAAAAGTTACAGCGCGCCCGTGTCGATTACAAACGGGCTTACGCGGCCCTATTGACGAACGATACGACGATAGGTGATCAGGAGCCTCTGAGACGCTCTTATCTCGAGGCACATAACGCTTACGTCCTGCAACTGAGAGCCACGAACGCGATAGTCGAGCGTTATCAGCATCACTGTTTGCCGACTCTACTCGGCGAAATAGCCGAGGTTTACGAGGAGGTATGCACCCTGACGTGCAACTGCGTCGCCGGTATATCCGAGGCGACGGGCGAACGTTCGGGGGAACAAGCCAAGAGATATCTGACGGTGGCGAAAGAGGCTCAGGCGGTAACGCCCGCGACCGATCTTCAATTATTGGCGAGAAATTTATCGAGTACCGCGCCCTCGAAAAAACCGCCCCGTCGTTTATTCGTCGCCCCAGCACCGCCTGAACAAATCTCCGTCGAAAGGATCAATCAGATACCCTCGCTGAGGGACGAGCTCGTGACATCCGGCGCCGGAAATCAGACGATGCTCGAAGATCTCAGGAGAGAGGCCGATAGCTTGAATCAAGAAATCGGACGATTGCAGGACTCGCTGGACGCGCTCACGCGAATGCAACGAAAGTAAGAATTTTATTTATTTAAGAAAAACAAAAATAAGAAATTTAAAAAAATTGCAATTTTTCGAAACAAAAAAATTCGGATTTTTTGATATTTATACAAAATAATATTTGTATTTCGAATATCGATGAAAAGTTTGATCGAATGGATTTTTGTTTTTTTTGTTTTTTCGTCGAAATAAAGAAACGAATGAATATGAAAAATTGTATGGTTATTCGCAGAAGCGCCGAGGGAAGTCTGTTCACAAAAGTGGCCGAGCTCCAAGAGGACATATCGATGAAACGTTTCGACCTCGGTGTCGCCCATCTACATTTAGCAGCTGTACAAGCTCAGGTATATCGCCATATATAAAAGCTCGATCAAGAACGAGAGAGACGAAAATGTCGCTTTGTCGGGAAACTTTCACGACGTATTCTGGCTATTTGCAAATTCGAGCTCGATTGAAACTATAACTATGCCTCGGCTATAACGTTTGCCCTAACAAAATATTCAAGGAGGCAGAGGAAAACGAGTAAACTATACAACTCGATGAATTATGATGAATTATGCTCGTGCTCTAACCATTCGTACTATAACGTGCTCCAAACGTTTACAACAAAAACATCCCTTACAGAGGGGTGGATAGAACTTTTTATTTTTATTTTTCGTCTAACAACCCTTGGCGCTTCGGTTTTCCAGTTATTTTTCCACACTCGGAACTTGGGTGTAAAACCACGAGAAAAACGAGATCGTACAGTAGCTGGGGGGTTGGTTTTTCCAACCCCCTTTTTTCTCGAGAATCCCGATCTATAGCTTTTCTTTGTCTCGATTCCATTCGATCTCAGGAACACACGTGTGTCTTCCCGAATGCCTGTGCAACCCCTTCTGCCCTTAATTTCCTCCTGGCTCTTCTTTCATCCACCTACCCCTCTTGCAAACCCCTCGACACCCTTCTTTCTTTCTTTCTTTCTTTCTTTCTTTCTCTCTCTCCCTCTCTCTTCCTTTATCGCTAGCCAACAATTCCACAGGCTCACCGTTTCCAGCGTGGATCAAAGGGCGATTCCCTCGAATGCACTTTCGTGTGAGAAAATTGCCACTCAAACCTGAGGCCACGGTTCTCTCTCTTTCTCTCTCTCTCTCTCTCTCTCTCTCTCTCTCTCTCTCTTACTCTCTGTATGTTATAGGAACATTATAGACAAAGAGGTGGGAGGAGAAGGGGTGAATTGAGAGGAAATCGAATGGTAGTGAAATAGAGAGGGAAGGGAGAGTCTTTGGGTCAGGTTTTCTAGGACGATCTTTGTATATTTTACAATATAAAGGTTTTTCATATTCTCGCCATTTCTCCTTTCGAACAAAAAAAACATCTCGTTGTTTCTCCACCTCTTTTTTTTTTGTCTTTTAAACTCGTCGTATTTTTCCTTCTTTCCTTCTCGATCCTACTTCTTCGTCTCGTTCGTCGTCGGTGCGTGGGCTTTCTGCTCGGTGAATAATGGGAATATGTCTTTTCGCACGTTTCTCTAGTATTCCACCCTTAAGAAACAAGATTCGTTCTTGTTTGTTTTTTTTTTTCGTTTTTACACTCGTCTGACCATATATAGGTTTTTCTCCTTGTTTCATTCCCAACTCGTTCGTCTTTGTCGGTTCTGTTCACCAAGTAGAATCTCCCGTAACGGATATTTCTTTTCTCACGTTTCTCTCGTATTCGCCCTTACGAAGGGAATTCAACCCCTTTTTTTTAACGCTTATTTCTACCCTCGTATATTTTTCGATTTATTTTTTAATTTCCTTTTTTATTGGTACTTCGTCGTCTCTCTCCTTTTCTTTCTCTCCCCCCCCCCCCTCCCCCCTCTCTCGACATTCTCGACTGACAAGAATCGGTTCTATTTTTTTACATGTGGAACTTCAGCGACGTGATTTTTCCTAATAAGAAAGTTTCGCAAATCCTCCCGTGGTCAACTTTTCCACCACCTGCAAAGTTTCACCTTCCCTCGAGCTGCAAGCTCTCCCTCATCGTTTCTATCCATTCTGAAACTCACCCTCTCTCTCTCTCTCTCTCTCTCTCCATCTCTCTGCCTATCTCGAGTCGCACTGCACTGCCACGAAGCACCACCTGACCAAGGGAAAAAGTAACCACCAGAAGTCAACGACGGAAATATCGTGTCTTTTTTTCCCGTTTTTGTCGTTCTTTCTCTCCGTCCATCCGTCCAAAAGTCCACAGAGACTTCGAGAAATGGAATGAAAAGAGGAAAAGTTGTTACGAAAGAAAGAGAAATCGTTGAGTAAAGTCGAGACAAATAGTGACTTTTCTTTCTCTCGCACTCTCGCTCTCGGATCATCTTTTCTCGATATACAAACTTTTTCGCGCTCTCTACTTCAACCCCCCTCCCGTGACACCCCCTGTTTCTTTCACCCCTCCGAGTATCAACCTAACCCGCGAGACTTTTCTCATTTTGTCTCGCAACTTTTTTTCCACCGACTCGACACGTTCTCTCAACCGAATGAATTTTTTTCCAATGAAATCTCGTTCTTTCACCCTCGAAAAAGGAATTTTTTGTTTTTAACACGATCTTAAAAAAAAAAAAAAAAAAGAAGAGGACTCGATGACGATTAATTATAATTCGTTGGTCAATAAAATTTCTATACTTCTTGCTTCTTAATTCTGACGCTCGGATTTTTGTTTACGATAAAAACGAAACAAATATTTAATCGGATGGAAAATTCTTCGAAAGATTAACAGTGATTAAATATTCGAATCGACTGTTGTTTTTTAAATTTTCTGATAAATCTTCGCGTACCAAATACAAAAAGATTTGTTCAAAACTCGATAAACTGCCGAAAAATCTTGCGAAGCGAGAAGGATTAATGTAATTAGTTCTGATTTCTTTCTCTCCCGACCCAACCCTCTCTCGCCTCCCTTCTCGGACGTTTACATTAATACCGAGATCACGGAAGCGTGGAAGTGCTTGAAGCGAGGCTCGTCGAATTCCTCGGGATAGAGGCGTGACGAGAATTCTTTTCCGCCATCGGAATTTCTCGGTCGCGGTGATGAGACAGAGAGAGAGAGACAGACAGAGAGAAAGGGGGAGAGAGAGAGAGAGGGAGAGAGAGAGAGAGAGAGAGAGAGAGAGAGAGAGAGAGAGAGAGAGAGAGAGAGAGAGAAAGGGAGAGAGAGAGATATATAAGGCGTACGGACGCCTGAAAAGAGAGAATCGAACGAGAAAGGGACAAGGATGAAGGGGGTTTGGTGAGGGGTAGGGGGTGAAAGGTAGGGTGAAGAAAATAGACGAAAAGAAAAAAGAGAAAAAGATACACGTGTATTAAGGTCCTCGGGCTCACGGGGTGTCTCGCTATTTCATCACGAATTCCCTCTTTCGGACTTACTTTACCCTCTTTTCTTGGCTGACGAAGGTGGAGTGGGGGGTGAATTGCTTTAAGTATAACGCTGTAACCAAAGCCGATGTTACGATATGCTCGCTGCGTATTAAATGCGTATAGATATATTAGAAAGGTCAAGCCAAGATCGCGTGTGTGACCGTGAGAAGGGCGTGGAACACGTTTTCTCGCATCCGCCACTTTTCTCTGTCTCTTGCTCTCTCTCTCTCTCTCTCTCTCTCTCTCTCTCTCTCTCTCTCTCTCTCTCTCTCTCTCTCGCTTTTTCTTTGGATTCTACCTTTAATATTTACCATTATTAAGGCGTGGACCCGAGAATTTGGCATTTCCGGGATCGTGCAGAGAATGGGTCGTGAAAGGAAAATAATTTAATCACGCCAACTTGCAATTTATACGACGATGAATCAACCCTTCACGCAGGGGAATCAACACAGAGGGGTAATTTAAGAAGAGGATTAATAAATCTTGATTTAAAAAAAAAATGCAAATATTGTTGAAAAAATTATTCTTTTCAAGCTACGTTGATGCATTAAAAAGATTTACAACTTATAATTTACATGGTAACGAGTCGAGCCCTGAATAGGGGTTGATTTACGAAAGAAATGAAATTTTTTCAAAACTTTCCTCCGTGTTGACGTTGATTTAAGAATAAAATCAATAATTTTCAATATTTTTCGAAATCCAAATATTATTGAAAAATTTACTTTTTTCCGAGATATATTCGTGTATAAAAAAAAATATTTTTAACCAATCTTTCGTAGCCACGAATCTTTCGAGGTTAGAATCGATCGACCACCCCTTAGTCGTAATAAAGAAAAGTAAAAGACGACTGAATGTGCCGATGAGTGAATCGAGAGACCAGATGGACAATGAAACCAAAGAAGTCTGGCCGAGAATAAAGAACGAGGGTTAGAAAAGGTTTCCGGAAAGCGAAAGAGGGATGTTACGGGATGGGGGAAGAAAATCGTCCTGAGGCCGGAAGTTGTATAAGGGAATCGAGACCGTCGGTCTTATAGCGAAACGCTCAATTCTCAAAAAGTACAATGGTTACGACAGTTCGTTGGCTGCTTTCGGCGTATAAACTTCTACGAGTGGCTGGCTCGAAGGACGGAGAGGATCGAGAAGGTGCGAATGAAAAAAGGAGGGTGGCTTTTCTTCTTCGCCAATATTCGAATGGAAAATATATAGATTGACGTTCATTAAATTCAATTAAAAACGCGATTAAAATTTTTTTAAAAAAACATTAAAAACTGGCATTTACGAATGTGCCAAAAAAAAATTTTTTTTTAAAAGAACGTCAAAAATGTTCGAAACACGTTATCAAATATTTCTCGATAAATAATCTCTCAATTCATCGAAAAACCGTCGAAATATATTAAGTTATTTTCTTTCAAGGTAAATTTATGTCGATAAAAAGAATTTATAATACTTTTCACCTATTCAAAATTCCCGAAGTCTTATCCGATTGAAAGTCCGCTCGGAAAAAAAAGAAAACAATATAATCTGATTCTTCGTTGCAAGAATCCACTTTCGGGAATTAATTAGGCTCCGTTGTTATTTTATTCCCGCGCTGATCGCAGAATTTTTCTCTTTCTCTTTTCATTCGGGTACAAAGACAAGATACGAAAGAACGATACGATCTAGATTACAGTCTTGAGAGTCTTCGACTCTCGGTTCAATTGATGTTGGCAAAAAAGAAAAAAAGAACGTAAATAAGAGAAGGAAAGTGGAAAAAAGTCGATGATAGTCGAGCTCGAGTGTGGCCGAGGGTTGGTAGAAAGGAAGATTGAAAAGAGAGCCGAGTTTAAGTAGTACGAGCCAGCGATTGGTCAGACGTGAAAAGAGTGCCGACGTTGTTGTCGACCTCGGAATTAAGCCGAGATTGATTCGAATCAAAGCACTTCCGATTCAAGCGCTCGAACGAGTTTCAAAACATCAAATTTCGTAAATCGGCTTTAGCAAAATTCTCGATATAAAAAAAATAAATAAATAAGCACCAAGTGTTTGAAAAAAAAGAAATTGATAATCGACGAATCTCGGTCGGACGATAAAAAGTTTGCTCGTAAAAAACATTTTATACGGAGATGAAACTGCCTGAGAAGAAAAAAAAAGGGTGAAAAATAAAATGAAACTCGACGAAGAATGCGTTATAAAAAGAATGGCCGATTCGATGAAGCCGAGAAGAACTACGAGCTGCTGAAAGTGGGAAAAAAGTAGTGAAAAAAAGGAATGTGACAAAAAAGTCGTACGTTTCCTGTTACGATTTTGACCGAGAGTGGAAAAAGTAAAAAAAAACAGATACTCGTGAGAGGAGAAGAAGAAATGGTGGATAAAAAACTAAGCGAAGAGAACGTTGTCGAAGCACGGGAGAGCGAAAAATCGGGGCTGGATTAAAATTAGCCCGGGGGTGTTATAGCGCGCAATCTCTCGTCGCGCACGTTGCAAACCGGCTGATGTTTCGTGTCGCGAGAAATTACTACCTTCCAGAAATTTTGAGAAAAAGGGTAATTTTTGTATACATCAAAAATTACACGACTTGAAAATAATTGTTTCCTTTTTTTTTCAATTTTTCAATCATTTATCGCTCTCCAAAGTGAGTAGGGTTGATAACACCCCCAATGACTATTGCGTCACACTCTGGAGGTGCGACTGACAAGGGTTAAAAATGATTCATCCCTGAGATCATTACGACTTAAAAAATAAACAAAACATTTGTATCGAACAAAAAATTATCCACCCTAAAAATTGGGGTGGTTTGTACGAAAATATGAAAAAGAATCGAATGAAACGACGACAGACCGAAGAGACGATCCAACTGTTGGTAACAGAGGCAATGATCTTCCGACATCCAGACGGTGAATAAGAAAAAAAGAAAAAACAGTGTCTCGAGAATACGCGCATAATCAAGAGGATGGGTGGGTAGTACGAGTAGGGGATGAAAACCCACCGAGACGACGGAAACGTGAATTTGACAGCAATAAGTCCATTCTCGAGACTCTCCCGTGTCTTCCAACCTCGCACAATTGCCCATTCTCAACTTTCGACCCTTTTCAGCCTGGCACATATATCTATATATATACTTATTCACGTACATACATACCGTATTACGTATATCGCGTGTACCGCCCTATAGCCAAAGTATTGTAGTACATGTGTAAAAGGGACGAGAGAGAATGCGTTCTATATACATTCCGTATTGTGTACAGTGAAGATGTGTACGTCGACGAGAACGACGAGTCTGACGAGACTCTCTACGAATCCGCGCGAATACGATGTAAACGTACGTGCACGAGGCGTTCCGTGTCAACTACGTCGACATTTGACTCGCCCCCTCGCGATTTTTTTCACGTCATTCTTTTATAATTACACCAAACCTCGACCAGAACTATATTTTTTAAAAAACTAATTCATCAATCTTCATTCTTTTCAATTTTTAAGACACAATCCAGAATTTAAATTTAAAAAAAAACAGTCGATGGGAAAAATTTGAAAAAAATCATGGATGTTTTTGAGAGCCGGTAGAGTGTCAGAAAAAATCAGGAACGACATACACGAGGTTCGGGATCGGTTGTTGAATCCGGCCGCATGGAACGCCTCGTATACGTGTGTATACGTAACAATAGAGAGGCTCGTGAGACCCGTATATATACGAGGAATATATATATATATACGGGAAATGTGCCTCTCGATCCTCGTCATCAGGCTCGACTCTGCAAAGCTCTCACACCCTTTTATCTTCGTCGGCATGTCAAAGCCGGAGCGACGATGACCTCTGCAGTAATGGTGACTGACGAAAGGATCGATTAATCGGATTCTAGCGAGACACCGCGACAGCCGACGGTGATATCTAACGTAAATATAGTACAATAGCACTTTAAGCCAAACGGGGCGTATTCGACAATATTTTATATGGTAAATTGTGCTAGATAGGTATTTTTCACTCTTAATGCTCATATATATATGTATAGTTATATAGCTATATATATATATATATAATGTAGTAAATAAGAATAGTCTGGAAGCGACCCAATCTGCTGACACTGACGTCTTTCATAAAATAAAAATATGTCCCCATCGTTGAAATTTGCATATGCAGGCAGCAAAAAAAGAAAGAGGCGAAGACGAAGAACGTCGATAGAGCAAGAGAACAAAAATTTGATACAACGAAACAAAAAAAATGAAAATATATTCGACATTTGGCCAAATTCGCTCTGACCCCTTTACGTCAATTTCCTCTATTTCAGTCCTGGTAAATATCGACTGTTAGTCATTTTGATTCGTCCGACAGGTTTCTTTCGATACCACTATTTTTATCGAATTAAGTATTATTTAATTTGACACGAGACACGTGGCTATTTTGAATTTACACCAAAAATAGAATAGCCACGATTTTTCCAAAATTCTCACCTTCCCTCAGATTTTCAATTACCGATCGAAATAACGAAAACGATCGTAAAACCCGCCCACGATTATTCTCGATTGACATATTTTGTCGAAATGATGGATTTTTATCGAATTTCCATCACAAATAAAAATAAAACCGATAAAAATCGTTGATATTATTCGACAATATTAAATCGCTTATTGCCAAAAGTCACGACCTGCAAGCGTTATAAATAAAATTATATTTCTATCCGTAAAGCGAGAATCGAGGTTCGAAAGTGGAGGGGGGAAGGTAGATGAAAAGAATATGGAAATGAGAGGTGAATCACGAGAGTGGAGGGGTAAAACCAAGGGCAGAATAAAAGGGTTAAAGGCACGAGTCAAGAGCCAATCGAGCTATTTTTCTTCGAGTTGTTGCTGTTTTCTTCTTTTTTCTTTTCGTTTTCCTTTTCTTCTTCTTCTTCGTCTTCTTTTTTTAAAACTCAATTTTTCGTTTCAAGTAGCGAGGAGAAGAAACGTCGTGGCGAATATAAACAGCAAATAAATACGGGCGCGCAATCGCACGACATGCGCCCTCACAACTGGGTCATACCAAGCCGCCCAACGACGGCGAGTACAAAGAGAGAGCGAGAACGCAATACCCCGTGCTCGAGAGAGACAGAGGGAGAGAGAGAGAGAGCGAGTGAGAGAAAGAGAGAGAAAGAGAGACGGAGAGAGAGCGAGAGAGATAGCGAGTCAGGCTGGTGCAAAATCTATCCCGGTCATAGTTGCCCGCCTAGGTCAGGAGAGGAGATCCGTCGATATCCCTCTCTCGCACGAGAAGCCGCATCATGGGCTGGACGACCCTGCGTTCACGAATTGTTAGTAAAAAATCATAACAAAAAATAAGAATAAAAAGAAAAGCAACAACGACAAAATCAACGAAATAACGAAAGAAAAAACAGAAAAAAAAACCCAAGGATTAGCTGATCGTCGTGACGCAAACATGTTCAACCCTCGAACGTGTCGCGAAGTTTTCAAAAAATAAAATACATACCGAAATAACAACAACAACAACGACGAAAACAGAAATATTAACGCGAGTGTTCGCGTTTCTGCGTTCGCGAGGTTTTTCGATTTTTCTCGTTCTGTGAAAAACGAAGGAAACGGCGTCCCGTGAGTCAGGGAAAATTATTTCGCGAGAACGACCCCGAGGCCGTCCTAACCTTGCCACCAGGGGAGGACGAGCCACGCCGTGGCGTCTCTCGGTGGCGGCCTGGACGAGTCGATCCTCCTCGGAAACGTTTCCTTCGAATATCCTCGTGGCTTTTCTCTCGACGTCGTTTTTCCCACACAAACCACGTGCAAATTACAAACACACACATACACCAAACGAAACGAACAAAAATTTATCGCCTTTTCGACGAAGTGATTCCTTACTGTTTTTTTTTATTTTTCAATTATTTTCATTTTCATTTAATTTTTCAATTTTTTGTGGTGCGTTCGTCGAGATTGACCGTCGACCGTGTGAATATTGTCTCGAAAATAAACCAGGCTTGATTATCGCGTAGAGTCCCTTGAACAGGAAGAATTTTCGTTCGTTGACCCGAGATGTGAAAAATCGCGATTTTTTTGTGTTTGTTTTTTTTAAATTGTTCAAATCTAAACGTCGTTGAGAAAAAAATAAACATTTTTGGCGCGTCTTCCAGAATGATTTTGGTGGAGAAGCGTTTGTGACGAGGTAGAGGAGGGGGGAGGAAGCAAGAGATGCCGCACGCGGTTGCATCCCTCGCCCCTCCGTCGCTTCCCACCCTCGGCGAGAGATGGATGACGCTCGCGCATGCGCATCGTCCAGTCGCCTCGTGCTACGAACTACATGTTCGTACACGACATATAGATGTTTCATTAACGTATGGCAGCGGGCAACGCCACGAAGGGACAGTATCGATGCTCCTTGCGTGGGCGAAGGTTGTTTTAGAGCGTTTTATTACGGTACAGAGGGAAAAGAAAAAGCCCGCGTTGACTCGAACTTAGGTGCGCTTTGTTACTTTTATTTTTGTCGTTCTTATCGCTTGTGGAAACGAGACGCGAGGCAACTTTTACGGTGAATCGTTTTCGAAAAACGTACGCTTTTATTTTTTTTTGTTTTTTTTTTTATTATTTATTTTGTTATTGTTTTTTTTTTGTAAGGGAGAAACACGTCTTATTTCCGGTCTCGTTACGCACGAGCGGTAAACCCGCATCCCGACCGAGAGAGAGAGAGAGAGAGAGAGAGAGAGAGAGCGGGCTATTTATTATTAGAAATCGTCGCGCGTGTGTTTCGCAGCTGGGAAACGCAACGAACGTCGCGACGTTGGAGCGAAAAACGGAGCCGGTTTCTTGGTGAAAATCGTCGTGCGAAAGATCGTCGCGTTTTCGACGACGAATTTATTCGTATTTCTGTTTTGTTTTACGAGAGAAAAAAAGGACAATAATGAATAAAATTGTCGCATTTTCGTAATTAATTTTTGTTTCGTCGATAAAGGCATTTTTTTTTCTTCTGCTTAATTTCTCTTCGATCGAACATATTTTCGTCCGAGTAGAACGTTTTTGTTTTCGATTCGAAGAAATTTTGTTAAATTCTGATAATTTTTTTAACCAGAACGATTATTTTTTTGGTTTATCTTCATAAAAACACTATTTTTTCAAAAATTCAAAATAATTTCATTCAATCACGATCGCCTTTTTTGCAAGAAAGAAAAAAGGATCGAAAAAATTGTATTCGTCCACGTCGAATTTTTGTGATTTTTTTTTTTTTGTTATTTCTTGGCAATTTAGTGAAAAAATCGAGCCGATAAACGTTTCGCGGCCCTACGACGAACCGAAAAAGTCAAACTATTAATAGCTATTACCACGAACGATTGGGGCGAGGCAAATATATCGATCCCATTTCGATCGAGCGTATACCTAAATTGGTTCGACCGAGTATATCAGAATTTCCCTTTGTTCTATATATTCTATCAAACACACACAGACACACACACACACACAATAGGCGTGTATATAGACACGAGTGCTCGAGTGGCTCGAAGGGTTTTGAACTATAATAGGCCATCGAGGGATAAACGCGGCGACGGTTAGGTCAGCCAATATTGTACACAACGTTATTGATATTGAGTGCACGCTGCGACGTACAAACGTACGGTCCATCGTCCATGTTACCGTGTAACGCTCGATCGCATCCGTCTGGGTCACTCGCGAATCACTCGGCTGGCTTATCACGATTAATTATGCAATTGCCTATATACCTATGTTTAATTAACGATTGATCAATCAAGCCTGACCCCTCGAGACAGTGGCACGACATAAGGCCAAAATAATATAAACATATAACCAACGGCGATTGGTACACCGGTCATCGTGCGTCTTCGTCGATCAACGAGGTTAAGCAGCATTTCACGCGGCCACTACTTGGTGCGGTGACCGCTCTAGAGTCGAATTTGTTGAACGAGGAAAGATCGTTTTTCCGTAGGTCGATGAAAATTCCCTGTAGGGACCGTTAAAATGTGAAAGAACTGATTGTAACCGACGAATTTTCCGTAGTTCTCCGTGCCCTTGTCCTCAAGGGTTACGTCAAGTAGAAAACTACATCGAAAACAGAAAGTCGTTCGCGAACGCATTCGGAAAAGTTAGATTAGAACGTAACCGCGGATAGGGAAGGGCTCCGGAAAAGGGACAAAAGGGGGGGTGGAAAATTCAATAGGGTAGTGTATATACGTTGTAAACGATGAATAATACAAATTTTAAAAAACTCCCTGCACGCGTAAACGTCACGTATGGGACATAGAGGCGTTTTACAGCCCGGGATGATGAATACAAAAAATCCCCGTACGGTGCTTTTCACGATTTCGCGAGCTCATCGACAACGTAATATCCAATTAACCGACCAACTGCGAACAAAACCAGCCGCAGAGTCGCATTAGAATACACTGTCGGGCTTCGTTCCTCCGTTCCCACTCTACCCGGTTTCTTTCTTTCTTTCTTTTTTTTTGCCTCTCTCTCCCTTCTTTCTTTAATTCGTTCTACCTCTTTACAGTATTTACATCTCGCTGCGATCGCGCGAACGTTTAACGAGACGGAGAAAATAAAATAAAATAAAAACGTCGTTGAGGCGTGGGTGGGGGGAGAAAAATGTGAAAATTTCGAGTTTCGAAGTGAAAAATGAAGGATTGAGGAGTCGAATTAGATTTACCGGCGTTATTTTTATTTTGCTTTTTTTTTTAAACGTCGAGCTTTCAACTGGTCGAGAGAGGTCGGGGCGAGAGGGGGGAGGGGGAAAAATCCAAGATGCTTCTCAGAAAGCTGAGAAAATTTCGTTCCCTGGAACTGGATCGATCATCACGGAAATCAGTATGTCGCGTCGAGAATACTTTGAATGTATAGAAAATGTATTGGCTGGAAAAAGAAAAGAAACTGGTTTTGTTTCGATTCGTCTCGATTTTATTCGAATAAAAACAAAAACTACTAAAATCGTTTCGTTCTAACGAAAACCTCTCGCGTTCGAATAAAATCGAGACGAATTATCTTCGTTAATCCGTAGAGAGTGTGTGGCTTCTAAATCAAATTAATCGAACGACGATTTTTTTATTTTCATCAATCTTCCGTTTTTGAATTTGATGAAAATTAAAAAAATACTCGAAAATCGCATTTATCCCGTAATTAGTCGTTGTTTATTGTTGTCATTGTTGTTGTTGTTATTGTTGTTGTTTTTTTTAAATACAATCCTAGAAAAGGCTTTGTTTGAAATAAAAAGACGTACTATAGTACGTTTTTTTTAAATAGTCGACGTTATGATAAAGGTGAACAGAGCGACGAGAATAAAAAAAGCTTCGACCACACGCAACGGATAACGAGTTGATCAATTACGCCTATATATATACACACTCGCGTGTGTGTTTGTGTGTATAGACAATATGCTCGATGATCCTCGTTGATTTTTTGATTCCGCTCCGTACGTTGCGACGCATTATTTTTTCATCGTGAAAAGGGGTTCTGACGTCGTCGGTGGAGATGTCGCGATAAAATTATAACGTATATTTATCGATTGTGAAGAAGTCACCGAATGGTATTTATAGCGCTCCGTTGCTCCGGTGATCGATATAATATATCTGTGCTTCGGTTCGTTACCAACGAGTGCTCTGGCTCGTCGTCTCATATTCATTCATCATTGTATAATTATTCGCGTATTTATTTTCGTCGACGAGCGAAAGAGAAAGAGAGAAAGAGAAACAAAGAGAGAACGAGAGAGAGAGAGAGACAGAGAGAGAACGAGAGAGAAAGAGAGAGAGAGAGAGGAGGGGAAAAAACGTAAAAAAGGGTCGTTCTACTTTTCGAAGGGTTTCTTTCATCTATCTCACTTTGGCGAATCTCATTAGAGATAAAGGGCAACGTTATAAAATTGCGAAAAAGAATTTTAAATATTGTTTCATAGTCTTGACTCAATTTTATTAAAATGATTGAATTTCGACCGAAGAAAAATAATTCGAAAAAATTCGCCATTTAGAAACGATTGAGACAAATTTATGTAAAAACATGGCATTAATTTTGAAGAGCAACGATCAAAATTTATACTAGAAAAAAGAAGATAATAATTTTTCGAAAACTATCGATTAAAAATACTTTTCGTTGTCATAATCGATCGACAATTTTAGTTGGTTTCTCGAAATTTTGATTTTTGTTTTTCGTTTATTTATCGCCTCCTCGATGCTGCGAATCAATTGGCATTGATTTTTTTCTCGCTTCCATCCGACGGCTTTCAACAAGAGAAAGAAAAAAAAAGAAAAAATGAATGAAAAAAAAATGTGTGTTTTTTATTCTCAGAAGGAGCTCTTCGGAGCTGGGGAGGCAGGACAGCCCGATCCCGTGAGCAATCGCAAGATGTCGAACGGTTCGACGGGAAGCAATACCAAGCACAAATGGCTCAAAGCATTCAAGAGCTTGAAAACGAGCTCCCCCACCACCCCACCCCCTGCAGACAAGTGAGTCCAATTTCAATTTTCATTCAACGCCGATATCACGATAATAATCAACCAACGCGATACCAGTTAATTTCCACGTCCCGACGACCATATTCGCGTCTTTAATCGCGTTAAATCGCGTTCTTCGAATTCAATTTAATTTTACCTCCGTCACTCAATTTCCTTTCGTTAATTCCAATTACGTATTTCCCCGCTTGACGATTTAAAATAACGATTTACAAACAAAGAAAAGGAATAAGCCGACTAACCCTCCGATCGCTCCTTTATCGAAACGTGTTCGATAAACGAGTGAGATTTCGTTATTGATTTCCTCGATAAATCGACATTCCTCTTTTCGTCCCTTATTTTTTTCGTGTGAAAAAGAAAATAATCAGGTCGCTCGTTAAACGCTAATTAAATTAAAACAATAACAAGCAAACAAAAACCACTAACTCCGATCGATTGTTTATTAACTAACGCTCGATTAACGAAGAGGGAAGCAGGCTATGTACCATGCGGTCTCTACCGTCGTCGCAATGTCCAGGTAATTTTTTCCATCGACGAATAAACATATTTTTCAACGGGTTTTCTTTGTTCTTTTTTGTTTTTTTCATTTCAAAAGTTAATTTTGCAATGTAAATTATCTTCAAGTATTGATTAGACTTTAATCAACGATATTTTTAACAAGCCCGTAATTTTTCTTATCCGTTTTAAAATCAAAACAAATAAATCTTTTTTTTTCCTCCCCTCTCTCTCTCTCACTCTCTCTCTCTCTCTCTCGCTCTCTTTCTTTCTTTCCCTGTCTGTCATTAGAAAAAGCCTAGAGTCCGAGGGTGGACACCAATGGCGAGAATACACTTATCGCAAGATAACGCCGTGCGACGCCTGCGGTCAGGTATTACGCGGTCACAGTCGTCAGGGCTTCAGGTGTCGCGGATGCAAAGTAAACGCCCACGCCGACTGCATAAACATGGTACAACCGACAATGTGTCCGAGTCTCGTGCCCAAGAGGGGCGGCGGTATACCACTTTTGCGAAGGCAAAAAACCACCGCGCCACCCGCCGACGATACGCCAAGCGGCGAACACAGTGAGTAGAAAAATAATTTTTTTTTCACGAAGAAAAAAACCAAAACAAAAAAAAACAAGTAAATAGCAATATTTTGTGAAACGATTTTGCCTTACGACGTGAAACGATCGAGAAACATCGTTTTATTGGAAAAATAATCCTTAAAATTCGTGAAAATACGTTTTAATTGACAAAAATTCGAAAAAGACAAAAAAATGTAGATTCGAGAATTTTTGTTTTATTCGCGAACATTCGTTCGTTTTGACTCGTTCGAATTGGATTTTATAGGCGTTGAGAAAGGTTTTTTCATCGAAAAAACAAATCGAATAAATCAATTTTTCTCGATGTTCCATAATTTTGAAGAAAAAAAAAGAAAAAAATCAAAGTGGCGATGCACACATCATCCCTCGTTTTCCCATTGTTATTGACAAAGGGGAGAAACATTCTCGGAATTGGTCGCGCGAGAAACGTTCTTTTGTTGCGTTTTTTTGTTTTCGAAAAATTTCACTCAACTTTACGATTTTCGAAAAGAAAAACGCGACCGCGCGATTGTTTATGATTGTACGGGGTCTACCGAGATAAGGGCTAAGATGACCGTGAAAACAGAAGAAAAAAAACAGTCAAAATATCAACGAAAATACGAGGAAGATTCGATGGGATCAGCTTTTTAAACAACAAAAAAATGTGATTAAAACAAGCCAAAAAAAGAAATCAAACAAAGCCAAAAAAAAAACAAATTAATGGCTACATATCGCAAAATATGTATTCGCTTTTACTCACACAAAAAATCTATCTACACGTATGTTTCTCCTCTCTGCAATTAACGTATTTAACACATAATTTTGATTAATAAGCTGCGGAGGGGAAAGAGCTCGGCGCTTAAAAAAAGAAAACCAAAAAAAAAACAGCAAACCAATAACGAACTTGAACTTTTCGCTGACCTCGGTGCGAAAGCAAAAACAAACAAAAAAGCAAACGATCTCTCGCGCCCTTTGTCATTCTTCTATCCAACGCCGCTTTTGCCAATTTTACGTAAATCTAACTAATTATCATCATCGATCTAACGAACCATCGACCATCGTTCATACGCTCGAGGCTAAGGTGAGGCCGTGGTGGGGAGGAAAAGGGCAAATGGAACAAAAAGAAAAGTTCTTCGTCATTAAGCAACGTTCGCGACCCGCCAACGTGAAAAAAAAAATTAATAATACAACGACGGCAAAAATTCTGAGATACCGGGATTAATGAGCACCGACGTCAAAACAACCGGGCCTACCCTTTGTTTTCTTTCTCGCTCACTTTTCTCTTCGGCAACGAGCACACACAACCCCCGAGGCACGTAAAGACACTTGGCCGAACTAAAAAAAAAATATATAAAAAAATACGGAAATAAAACGTACGCGGTGCTTCTCGTTCCTTCTGCTTTCAAAAGGGAGACGTACTTGGTATTAATCATTGGAGGAAATCGATTTTTTACTTCGGAGGGGAGGAGAAAATTTCCGGAAAATTATTTTATCGACCGGCAATTTTCCTTTTTTTTCTCTTCAATGAAAAGTGTAGGAAAAACGTTTCGATCGAAGGATTCGCTTCCTGTGACTCTCGACAGTTCTGCGAATTTGTTTTTAGACAAAATCATTTCTGCACGTGACGTCGTGTTTTTTTTTTTTTTTAATTTTTTTCATTGTTGACTTATCGCTCGCTATCGCTCGCTATCTTTATCGTCGAATGCTCGTCAATCCGACAGACGTGGACGCGACCTACCAGGTGCTGAAGCAAGCCGGCGAGATACGTGGAAACTCGACGAACTCACCGCCCACGCCACCGGTCGTCGCCGATCAACCGAGCACTGTCGGTCCGACGTCGACCACGAGGACCTCCTCCCACCCCTGTTCCTCGTCCACCTCTGGTAAGACAAGCCGATCCTCCGCTAAACTACCTCTCTTCTACGTGCTCGTCTTTTCTTATTATCGTTCTTATTATTATTGTTATTATTATTACTGTTAACCGTTATTTTTTCGTTTTCTTTTTTAATTTTCATTTTCTCGTAAAAATCGTCGTCGTCGTGATTTTTTTGTTTGTTTTTTTTTTGGGTAGGGGTTGACATATTTTTCAGTCGCTATCATTGGACTTGGCCCCCGATTATATTTCCTCGCGATTCGTGCAAATAATATTCGTATCGTTACGTTGGAATTTTGATAAAAAGTTTGTGAATCGAGATAAAAAGAAAAGAAAATTGTTTAATTTTTGTTATTCAAACGACGATTATTTATTCGCGTCAAGGAAATAATTTCGATCGTGTATTTGGCGATGATTGTAAACGATCGCATAAAAATCGTCGAACAAGTATTATCACAATGGTCATGCTCCAATCGTCGCGAGGACTACTGAATTTTTCCCGGTGACGAACGATACTACGTATTTTTTTTCATTTTTTTGTTGTTGTCGTTGTTGTTCTTTTTTTTTACTTTTGAAGAATTTCTCAAAATTAATCCGTTCTCGAATTCGAACGTCGAACGATGAGAATTTATTCGGGGGACATGACTCGTTCCGCGATACTTTAACCTCGAGCTAAACGTAAAATAATAAATGTGTCTGTAATATTAATGGACGAAAAGAAAGAAAGAAAGAAAAAATTTTACGAGATATCGTTGTGAATATTTTCCTTTTTTTGTTTGTTCTCGAACAATGAACAAAAAACACAATGAAAATAGAATCGACGATACCTTGACGATTTTTTTCTTTTCTTTTTTTTCATCTTTCCCGTCTCGAATTCATTTCCCCGTTGAACCACCCCTTGTACAAATACACCCCAGGTTCTTCTCTATTATTTTCTTATTGGCCCCCGAGCCCCTTCACTTCCGGAAGATCATCGTTTCTTTATTTTCACTCGATCCAGGGACTTAGAGATCCTACGAGTAAACGCTCTCTCTCTCTCTCTCCCTCTCTTACTTTCCCTATATTTCTCTCTTTAGGGATTATACTATTCCTAAACACACACATATATATATATATATATTTATATATACGTCGCTATCATCGTTGGTTGTTTCGATAAAAGATAAAAAAAGAAAGAAAAAAAACGATTATTACGTGACTCATCCGTCGCGTCGAGAAT